>WWET01000892.1:132392-142955 GCA_011038615.1 Limnodynastes dumerilii | reverse complement strand
GTTAGGGTCAAGCTGCCAGGAAAGGAGGGTTAGGGTTAGGGTAGTGAGAGGGGAGGGTTAGGGTTAGAATTAGGGAAAGGAGTGGGGGGACTTTTTTTACTTACTTTTCGGAGCACCGAAAGCTCAGTGCTCCGTGGTTCGATTGCTATGCCTCATTGAGACATTTGCAATCGAAACTGGCTGGAAGGAAATGGCCCTATGGAATGTTCTAAGCAGGGGCCCACACCCATCTATGAGCTTTCCCTCTCTACTGTCACAATGTTAGGTTGATTTCAACCACTTGACCTGATGTCCCTTAATATTGTTTTGACAGATTACACCTGAGTATTATAGGCTAACACAGTAAACATAACTTAGTTGAGCCATTTAGTTATACACACTCATAATTTGACCATTACAAAAACATTTTCTTTATTTTATGGGGGGTTTTTTTATGCCTAAGTAGTGCATACAAATATGTAACCTTGTGGAAACCTAAATGCAAAACATCCAGTTTTAAGTCTGAAAATACATAATACAAAGCAATGCTAACTTTTGTATCCTCATTACATCATTTATATTTTATTAATAATGTTTTGTTATAAAGTCATACTCCACAATGGATTTTCAGAGTGCATTCAAACAGAACTAACAGGCAATCAATGCAAAAGTCTGAAATGAATTGTAGCAGCCAGCTTTTAAAGAGAGCATCCAGCTCCCTAGACGACCATATGTATTTTTAGGCTACGGGCAGGAATATCAGATGTTTTGTGTCATGACTTAAAGACTGATTTTATAGACTAGATATAGAACTCTTGCCTTGGGTTTATGAGTTTTTACACAAATTGGCAGCATGGGTGATACATTCATATCTCTTCTGCTAGAACCCCAAATCTGTGATAACTAGAAGTAGGGGGCTCATTAGTAAGTACAGCTTTGTATAAGATCTCCTTCACATTTTCTTTGCGTAAAGATCAATTTGTAACAGAATTAATTTTAGTGACTAACAAACCATGAACCGAATGATCTCATGAACTAATCACGACTTTTAGGGCATATATATAACACTTATCGCACAATAAAGAAATATGTTTACATGTACTAGGTTAGATCAGTCATTCACATAACCCATACATTTGACACCTAATTCTTGCACAAATTATACATACTTTTAATACCTTTAGCCATGCAAAAACTGAGCAAGGAAAACTAAAAAGTGTGTGCACAATAGTCTCATACAGTGCAAAGGAGACAGTGTTGTCACACAAATGCCCCAGCGATAATCATGACATCGCTATCCATATGTCTGTCCTGTAAGTTGTGCTTTAAATATAATTATTCATATACCCTCAGACCGTTTGGGTCTGTGTTGGACTCATTTTCTGTAATATGGGTTACGTTATATCGAAAAAAATAACAAATAAAGTTAACATGCGTATTATAGTAAAAATTCCCACAAATAATAACCTATACAGCACAGCAAAATGAAACATAAAACAAACATAGGAGGGCTTATGTAGTGAAAAATGCTTATTCCTGACAGAATAATGAGTTATAAAAATGCCTCTATATTTGAACCATAGTCAATATAACACATTTGTTAATACATTAGCACTCTCATTATATGTCTCACCAATTCATAAGATAAAATAGTCTCCTTAATAAAATTAATATATAATATTGCTGCAATATTGGCAAATAGTGTAAACAAACAAAGAGATATACAGAGTTAGAAAACTGTGTCCAATAATAAGTAGATCATAAATAAATAGCACGCCAACTTGTAGTGGAAAGATTGTAGCAAGTAGTATCCAACTTGAGTATAAACAGAAAGCGGCTTAGAGAAATCCTAGCAATAATAACACGATTGAAATGGACAGAATCCCACAAAGATTGCAGCCTTCTTATAGATACACCACTTTCCACTGCAGAGCAAATAATACCTGAAGTCGATCAGGAAAGACTCCGTTCAATATACCGGTACTATTCCTTTAACTATTCCAATAACTGATTGTTTAAGCCTAAGAAAATCAATCTGCTTCTTAACTGAATCAAATAATATTTCTTTGCATAGCTATGAATCATGAGGATATTAAAGATCCTAAATATATGATACGATTCTTAGTTGGGAACCAAAGCCGTTCCTAAATATAAGCACCTAGAGATAAGAACATTCTTAACTCCTAAAAAGATAGGGTTGTGGTTAGTATTTTTCTTTAGGATCTGTGAATCGTTCTTACTTATCTTTGCATGCGTAAATTTAGGAACATTCCTAAATTCTTTCTTAAATGTGAATTGGGTCCTTAATTTCAAGCTCCTTCTTAAGTCTGATTCAGGTCCTATATCTGCAACAGACATGCGATCCAGTAAAAATAGGCACAATTTAAAACACTAATGCGTTCCCCCTACGTTATATCGCACCTTCCCTTTCTGGGCTTGAGCAGTGTGCAAATTGTTGATTTTATAGATTACAATAGAATTTGTCATTCAAAAGGTTTTTTGTTGTTTTTCTTAACCTACTTATCATTATGTGAGAGTTTTGAACAATATATAAATGATAGGGGCCTATTTTTATTGATTTTAGCACTTGTTCTCTTTAAGGGCCTGATCCAAACTTCAGGTTGTTTTACGCACGCAAGCGTGCCTAAGTTCCGCATTACTAAGCACTCCCCCTGGCACTCCCCTCGCACACACATAACTTTTCCTTGCGTATCTCTGGTCGTACATATCACCTTGTCGTATGAAAGTGCCTAACCCAGCCCACACTGTACAATTTAAATGCCTCCCTCCTACCACAATGCGTATAATCTGCTATTGTGTGGATGTCACGCTCTATCATTTGGAATTACATATAAGATACGTATGATCAGAGTTACGATGAATTACATCTGCCGCACGCATGTGTTCCCACAGCCAGATTTATGCATACAGCATGCGTAAATTAGCTGTTGTTATTAAGTCTGGATCAGGCCCTAAGTGTTTATTTGAGATGACTGAACTTTTTTCATTCACTTACTAGGAAGCAATGTTTTATAGCCAAATCCAGGCTTCTGATTTGTTTGCATGCGAATCTGTGTTATTGGATGTGTATGATCCATATTGCAAGTCCGAGCTTTCATATTTCGAACATGATACAGTCGCCAGCTAAATGGCTGATATATCATTGTTCAAAAAGCTTGGAAAATTGAAATTTTTTTTGGGGAATCGTAATCCATTTTCCTGTTCCCACTAGCTACAGTCTGTTGCAGTTGCGACTGGTTGATTATGGTTAGGCTGTGGTAGTTAAATGTGGGTGCCACAAACCGCAGCACTTACCGCATCAGGGGTCATCTGTCTGCTGCCCTTTCTGGCCATTACCATGCTTCCAGGACTATTTCATGGGTGCTGCCATCTTGGAATCATCACTTGACGTGGTCCAGCCAATCAGAATCCAGCTCTAGGAATCACATGACCAGTCTTGATTAAAGAATAGTGCACTGGCACACCTTTAACATCTATAACGTCCATAGTAATACCAAGTCACACCCACATACAAACGCCCCCATTTTGGAAGTGTCATTGCTGCCTGTCTGGATAGGGTGTAGAATATGCTCCAGTCAGGTAGCACAGATACACTGCATGTACAGTACACAAAAACAGACAAAGTCTGGATCCAATTCATAGTTATAAATTTTAATTTTTATTCGTAACACTGTTAGAATTCATGCTTAACTATCTATCCTACTAAAAGGTTTTATACTTGTGTTAATGTCCCACCAAAACCACTCTTGATTTCACTAAACACTTCAACTATTCTCATGGCATTAAATTATCTCGCAAGACACATGTATTATGTAACGGAAGAAAGACAAACTCATCATCATATGAGAAGCTATGGCATGGCTGATGCCAAGACTGTGGCTAATTGTAGCATTGGAGGACTAGTGTTTTGCATATTTACTACACCATTACCTCAAAACTTAATAATACATGTTCAGCTATTGGTTTATCTTTAGCTATTTTTGACACAAACAGATATGCTCAGGTAAATACACATATCAGTAACCAGATTTTAAATAAAGTTGTCATTATAGTAAACTCACAGTTTATCCAATATAGTTCCAATTACAGCTGGATTGTAAAGATTCTAAAGGTCAGGCCTTGTTTTATGCAAATTTTGTTTTCTGGTTTATTGATACAGTATGTGTACGGAAATCAGATTTAAACCTCTGGCCATACTGCAATATTAATTATTAGTGGAGGGAAGGGTCATGGGATCAGTTCATATACTGCAATGGGATCCTTTCCTTGGTGATGTGGCTGGGGTTCAAATCCTATTTTTGGGCTGGATCCAGACTTAAGTAAGTGCTTGAAATTAGTTACTCCTGGGCTAAACCATGCTGATTTCATGAGGAGTCAAGTCAATTGTATTCTTTGCATGCAGGGATATATCTTTGAATTGCTTACTGCACACAGATACTGACCAGCTTTACTATCACACTGTTATTTAGACTTGGGATAGGAAACATCACAACTCTAATATGGGATAGGAAACATCACCTCTCAACTCTAATACTGTTTGCAATAGATGAAATATGACCCCTGCAATCAACATGGTTTGCAAGTTGTCCCTTTGTTAAGTTGGACCAGAGTGTGCATATAAAGTGCACAGAGGTGTAAAATGCTTTTAATATGCAAAATAACTGGATAGATGCATTAATCATAAATCTGCTTGTAACAATAAAAAACGTATGCACATAGTAGGGCTTATCCAGAGTTGGGAGTAAGAGTACAATGGGAGGTGTACAAATTAACTTTATTCGTTTTCATGCAGATAAATTACAAGCCAATTTAGTTTATTGAACTCAGTTGCTGAACAGCTTTCGTTTAAATCTCCAATTTAAAGTTGAGCTACTAAACATCTTGGGGCTGATTCAGAGTTTGGGAGTAAGGGTAAAAAAGGTGCAAGCGTAGAGCTCGGCTAAACCATTTTTCAAAGTAAGGGGTTTTAATTAATTTTAAATCTTTTGCATGCAGAAAAAATACTTTACTTTCAAAGATAGAACTCAAATACTGCACAGCTTTATGTTTGTTCTATAATATAGAGTTGAGCTAAGAAACTTCACCTCTCAATTCTAATTCTGGTTTCAAAATGTAAAATTGCCTCCTCTTGCAATTCAGCATGGTGTTGCTTATGTCTACACTTCCACCTAAATAAAGGTGTAAGTGCAACTCTGAATCAGCCCCCTTCTCACATGTCATTCTGTGTTAACATTTAAAATGTGCTTCCTCCTCTGTTTACTGAATTTCCTGGAATGTCTGTGAGACTCCAGAAATTTGGGCATTTCTTCGAGAATCCTGGGAGAGCCGGAAATTCTTCCACAATGGGATTGAGGCAGTGATTTATGCAAATCAGTGCCTCAAGTCCCTCCCCCTGCTTATCAATACTAGCCCTAGCATTACTAAGGATGGGCAGGGCTTGATGATATAATTTGCATAATCAAGCCACGCCCAATCCCTAGTAGCAGTATAAATTATAGTATTGATAGTCATTGGTGGAGCTTTATGATACAATTTGCATAAAATTGTGTCATCGGGCCTGATCCAGAGCTACGACGGTGCCGTCCGACGGGCGAATGCGTACGTTCGCCCGTGCGTATAAACATACACGCCCCTAACACTCCCATTGTAAAGTACCTGCTTACGGCGGCTATACCCTACACTAGGTACTACCGTCGGCCGTACGAATTTTCGCACATAATACGCTGAGCGTACGGGCTTAGCACGCCCATACTGTACAATTTAAATGGCTATCCCCGCCTCCGTGTAGTAAAACGAGCGCCCAGGCGACCGTCGTACTGAACGCACGCCCCTCGAGCGAACATTTCGCACACAATACGACCGCTATACGCTCATGTCGTCCAGCCGACCGGAAGCTGTCATACTGGGCATGCGCAGTGCGAATTTTCGTACGAAAATACGCAAAAAACGGTCGTACGCTCGCTCGAAATCGGCCAATTTCGTAGCTCTGGATCAGGCCCATCGAGTCTTGCAATGAGAAGTTGTCAACTATGTGTATACTTAGTGAGGCCTTTTTTGTGCTTATTAGCACTGTACCTGTCCAGAAAACAATGTCAAACAAATAAGCTAGATCCTCAGTAGAATGTTAGAGCTTACAGCACCCTGTGACAGAAGTGGTGGTGAAGGATGATGTGGGGGTGTTGCAGTATTGGGCCATGTACATTATTGCTATATCAGTGCAACTTACATTTAGGATCTGATGAAAAAATACATAATTGCAGCAGTTTTAAGCAACAATTGTCTACTCCGTTAGACATTATTAGCACCCACATAGACTTTAAAACCCTAGCAGGCTTTCATACACATATAACTGAGCATACAACCCTGTGTTTTATGCGTTCCAAGCTCTTAACTGCAAAATGCTCTAGAATGACTCACATCTCAGATACATGAATTGATCTATGTCATAGAAATGTTTAGGCATTATGTACCACCATCTCTAATGTATCTATAACTAATTCAAACTAAAAGATAAATGTTAAAGCAGTATTTTTCTCTTTTTCATTTATATACTTGCAGTAGTTCTATTGTGTATAGAAAATGTCTTTTCTTCTACTGAACCCATTGATACAAGATGAATTTATAAAGATGTTTCAAGGGTAAAAGTCATCTAAGTGCTTATATTAAGCATAGCTCTGCCATAACATTCTGCTGATGGTGTAAGTCTGATACATTGTTCAATAACTACAGCTTAATGTGCAGCTGGGACATCTGTGCTGTGACTGGATGAACAGGTGACTTTGAAATATTGAATCCATTTTTAGCCATAGTAAAGGTCATTTATACCACATAACACCTTTTACTATCTTCTTTAAGGAAAACAAAAATCCCCAGCAAAGCTTCTGTTTTTATGTGATTTTTCCTTTCATCCATCATTTGAATAGAAATGGACTAGATACAGCCCTCAACAAAAGTGGCATTTTCAGATAATTTTCATGCACATTCACTGCTTTGCCAGTATGCGGGTCGTATTCAGAGATCCGTTTTTTAAAAGTACGCAATTATACGCACGCACGTAGCGTAAATTCAGCGTAAATTATGTAAATATAGTTACTACACATGTGCAGTTAAATTGTACCTCAAAATATGCACACAACTCCACATAAAAACTGATCTGTGAATATGGTCCCGGATCTGGACCCAGAGTTCTGTACAGGAGGTGTTTCTGTGGCAGGGCAGGATGTGGACATCGATTCAGCTGTGTGAGAGGGGGAAGTACTTAAATTGCACAGTGATGGCGGGGTAAGAATCCTGACTTCTGAGCCGTCCACATTGTACGCGAGGATGGTGTGAAAGTTTTACGGTCGAGGTCTGTTATCGGAATTCCTTGTGAGCGAAAGGAGTGGCCTTTAAGCAGGTAAATTCTGGTTTTACCTGTTAGAATGTGTCATTCCAGTGCACTTACGACAAATTCGACAAATATAAATAATTATGACAAGTTATAAAAAATCTTGTGTGCTAGTTTTTTCTTAGGGTAAACATTATGATATACTTCATTTTACTCAGCATTCGCTACTGATAATGGAAAAGATAGAGAAATGACACAGGCGCTGTATCACTATAAGGGGCCTCTCGGACTAGTGCAAAATAAAAATAAACTTGACTGGGTGTTTACAAATAACATGTAATATTTAATACAACATACACCATTTAAAACTGGTACCAGATGCAGACACAATGAAGAATCATCTCCTCAAACTGCACATAGATAAGCTGAGGATATAAATATATAATATACATAACCAGACCAAAAATATATAGATCGTATCAGGAACTAATTCCAGAAAAATGTCCACAGTATTGACTGTTAGTTAAAATACCATTGTGTTCTATAGACACAGTATAATATTTTTTGTTTGGCTTATATTGCTTTTTCAGGTGAACTGGTAGGATTCACCTCTCCACTAGCTGCTACTATTAATTGTTTATTTTCCACTTTTACTCCTTGGTTCCTTTGAACCTCCTCTTGTTGACAGTATAATATATAGTCTTGGTGGTTAGATCGATGTTAAAATACTGTGTCCAATTTATATCCACAGCAATATCTTGCAGATAGAACTCTGTAGTAACAAGGGGCCTGATCCAGAAGAACGCTTTTCAGCTGATCTGCGCATGCGCCGGGCAGATGTTGCCCGGCGTTGCTACGGCAACGCCCGATCCTGGATCGGGCTGTGCTTATTACAGCACAGCGTATCGGCGTTCACTTACCTTGGCACTCCCCCTGTGCGGGCGTATGGCCCCTTCCTTACGCCGGCTGAAGTTAGGGTAGCCTTCAGTCGGCGTAAGGAAGGGGCCATACACTTGCACAGGGGGAGTGTCAAGGTAAGTGAACGCCGATACGCTGTGCTTTAGTAAGCACAGCGCATCGGCGTACCTCTGGATCAGGCCCAATGTATCAACTGGTGGTAGTGTGTATTTACACACAATGATCTATATATTTTTGGTCTGGTTATATATATTATATTTATATCCTCAGCTTATCTATGTGCAATTTGAGGAGATGATTCTTTATTGTGTCTGCATCTGGTACCAGTTTTAAATTGTGTATGTTGTATTAAATATTACATGTTATTTGTAAACACCCAGTCTAGTTTATTTTTATTTTGCACTAGTCCAAGAGGCCCCTTATACAGCGCCTGTGTCATTTTATATTGCTCTATATAGGGGTGTCGCCATACCCCTGACAAGGGCTGTTTTTCACTTTATTTTTCCTCCGGATATTTAGTGTTTTAAAGCCTTTAATCTCAAAGCACCAATTTTACAGGTGTAAGTGTTTCTTCTTGTGTATTTCTGCTACTGATAATGGGCTGGATCCAGACTTAAGTAAGTGCTTGAAATTAGATACTCCTGGGCTAAACCATGTTGTTTGCAGGGGAGTCATATTTCATCTGTTGCAAACAGTATTGGAGTAAAGGCACATTGAATTCCAAAAAATACCACACCATGTTTGCAATAAATAATGAAGGAAGATTTGGGGACCCCAGAGCCACTGTGAAATCAATCAGCAGTAAGCAATTCAAAGATATATCCCTGCATGCAAAGAATACAATTAACTTGACTCCCCCTGCAGTCAACATGGTTTAGCCCAGGAGTAACTAATTTCAAGCACTTACTTAAATCTGGATCCAGCCCAATGTCTGCAGACTTCTGTATGCTACACACAGAAGTCTGCAGTAAAATGGTATAGGCATGCGCAGCACTATTATATCTGCAATGGAATGCAGCCGACCAATCTGAGCCCCCTGCACAGAGGGTGTGCCTATCCCCCATGTGTAGGAGATATGTATGGGGGTGGGCAAATGCATGCAAAGCGTACAGTAAGGGCTTGGCTAAGGGTCTCTGTGTGGCATACTTAGGGTAGGGGTCCTGCAGGCAGATACACTATCTGTACATGGGGGAGTGCGCTGCTCCTCTACATGCAGAATTATGAATCTCAAAATCCGTACGATAGCCTCTGCAGTGGAGTATACCGTACGGAATCATTGCCTAAATCTGAACACAGTCCAGTAATACTATTTGTTACATCAAGACTAGTAAAATGCAAAAGCATATTTCAAACTCAGTTAGTATTCCAGTCTACCTATAATACAAGCAGAGAGGTGGTGGTGCACATCATAATATACCAAATGCAATCTTTCTCCTATCTGAATTGCTGCTGGCTAACCGTGTTCACTTGTCAGAATGACTTTGTGCATAGAGCATAATATAGTACACTGATGGGCAAGCTGATACATTTCATGGGTCACATGGTATGACCTTCCAACCATCCGAAGGGCAGCACATTACCATTAGTCTTGGTAAAAAGTTCAAACTATTCACTTACTCAAAGAAAGATGCATCTACATTTAATACCATACCAGCACATCTTACAAGTGTTACAAGCCATAAATAAAACAACCTGGCAGCAACACTAAAAATAGCAGCATGTTGCAGGTAACACCTTTAAGGGGCACATGATACATAGTTGATTTCGGGCATAGTACATTACATCAGTGTTGACCTTTTTAATTGAACAAGTACAATCCTTTAGATTAGACGTTAGATATTCCATTATGAATAGCCTCCTGTAGAATGTGTGCAAGGGGTTGATTTCCCACCCCCCCGCTAAGTGTGAAGGGGGCACATTGGAAAGCAGTATAATTGATATGGCATCATTTCAGTCATACAGACTTACAGCAGCATGGCCCGTATGCTTTTCAATCCCCTCTTCCAAACACACCTGCTTATACTGCATGGTTTGTGGCACAGAAATATTGGTATCTTCCTTCCATCCATGTCTCATTGCTAGCGGTGCAGAACTGGAGGGTGTGGAAAGAACAGTTTCGAACTGTCTGGGATTTCGATTGCATATGACTCAATGAGGTAAGGCAAAAAAACTACCCCAACTGTTTCCCTAATTCTCACCCTAACCCTCCCCTTCCATTACCCTAACCATAACCCTCTCTTACCTGCAGCCTAACCCTAACCTTCCCCTCCCCCGCAGCCTGACCCTAACTCACCATCTCCTTCAGCCTAACCCTAACT
>WWET01000892.1:93911-106432 GCA_011038615.1 Limnodynastes dumerilii | reverse complement strand
CTTATGATAGTCCGGGCCCAGGTAATTAGTACCCCCCCCCTTCTCGGCAGCACTGCTTAGGACTACTGAACATCACTACAGGCAGTGCATTGCTGTGGGAAGACTTTTTTGTCAAGGTTTTATGTGTACTTTAACATACTATGTTGTTTTATAAGTAGTATAGAATTTTTATTATGTAATAACACATTAGAGATTGTTTTCTTTTTTTTTTCTCTCTATGTTTGGAACCATTACTGGGGAGGATGGAAAAGAAAAAATACTTTCTATGCTACACTACTGTTGGTACTATAATTTTATTTATTAATGCTACCTGCATAAGGTTTCTTCACCTATATTTTATTTTAGAACTGTGTTGTAACATTTTAGAACTGTGTTCTTATATTGTGTTGAATTTATGCTTTTATTATTTGCAACTAGCGCTGAGTAGCCACTTATTTTATTGTTTACTGTTCGCTTTTAGGCTTGATAGAGCCCATACTATGGTCCCTAACACATACATACTCACACAGACTATGGTTAATTTAGTCAGCAGACAATTAACCTACTAGCATGTTTTTGGCATGAGGGAGGAAACTGGACCACCCAAAGGAAACCCACACAGACACGGGGAGAACATACAAACTCCACACAGATAAGGCCTAGTCCAGGAATCAAACTCATGACCTCAGCGCTCATATTTATTCTTTTCTTGCATGACTTAAGACCAGATCCAGAGCTCGTACTGTGTTCAGCCATGTGTAACTTTCCACTTGTTTTCCTCTTGGTTCTGGTTTAAGATTATTCTCTATCAATTATTCATAACACTATGAAGGAGAAAGGATCATTATCCACCTACACCCCTCCGTACATATGTCCCTAAGTGCGATTCATAAGTCCATACCTAATGGACTTCCGTGCCTAAATACTACGTAACTTGCGTGTAAACGTTAACTAAGCGTGCGCAGTTGAGCCACTCCTAAATATACGCACGGAAAACCACGCAAAATCGTATCTGTGAACACGGTCCTAGGACTGCAATGTTTACTAAAATTGTAAAGTTATATAAAACGATAGAAATGATATATTTCCAGGCACAGTATCATGGCGTGTTTATTTTATGAAAGTGTCAAAGCGATGTTGAAAGATTATAGTAATTATTGATAAATAACACTCAAAGAACTGTGTTTCTATTATGCTATTATTATCTCCTGGCTTGCAAGTACTTGGACATAAACCACAAATTACATTGTATTACAATATATAATGTTATAGAACTAGTATCCCTCAGGTTGTTGTGTTTATACATATGAATTTTTATTATACATTTCTAGCCAATAGTGTTTGCTTATATAATGAAAAGCAATCATTTTGTTTAGAGACATGATTCATTAAGAGGCATCTATAAAGCCAACCGAATAGCTCTTTTTTTTGGATGGATATATATTACTATTAGAAGGATTTAATAAGGTTGTAACCTCTTCAAATGTGCATTGTCATTCCAAATCAATAATCCAAGAGAAACAAATTAACTTGACATTTTGTTTTCATAAAATTGATTACAAAATCCAGGCTACAATTATCTGAAAACATAGAAAGTCAAGTTTTATTGTTTTGCATTATCTTGTCCTTTTTAATATTAAAATGAAATGAAACAACATTTTAGCAGAGATAAAATGTTAACTTTAGACATTAAACTGCCTAAACCAGTGTTTATAGTTTGGGGCTGGATCCTAAGATCCAAATAACATATACGTACATATAACATATACGTTCGGTGTTTAGCGAATTTTACTACTGCACATGCGTAGTAATTTTTTAACGTTATCTACGTATCTTTTTCTTACGTAGATTGCGTAAATATGGTCTGATAGACCGGTACTCTGAATAAGGCCTTTATACGCCTATCTTAACTTTTTTTGACTCCTGCAAATAAAATATAGTGGTGATGTGATAGTCTGGATAATAACCAGTGGAGTAACGAACATGAGTGCAGAGAACTGGGAAAGTTATAGCCGCCCCTGCTGCACTCATGGAACAGAGGCTGGCAACTTAAGACAGCGCTCAGCACTACATGGGCCTGATCCAGACCTAAGCTGGTGTGCGTAGCGTATTAACGCCGGTATACCGGCGATGCACGGCAATAGAAACTCCCCTTGGTCGTACTAAGTTTTTGTTTCAGACGCTCGGCATAACCTACCCTAACTTTTCATTTCGCAACCGCGTGCGTCTGTATGGTCATTGCATTGTTACGACGATTAGCACACCCATACAGTACAATTTAAATGCCTCACCCCGTCCTCGGCGCGGAGTTACGGATTTCATAAGGCAGGCACTCCAGCGTTAATACAAAGCTAATACACTGACGGCTCATACGCTCAGATTTTCTCAGCGTAAAATCTGCCCCGCGCATGCGCAGTTAGTACAAAAAGCCTTTTTTTACGCTTACGATCAGCGTAGGTCTGGATCAGGCCCCATGAGCTGAATTTTGTCTTTAAATACATTGCCAGCAGCTGAGATCATCTAGCATTGTATTTATAAACAGTGCTCATTATTCATACATGTAGCACTGTTAATCTGCCAGCCTCCGACAGCTTGTTTGCACATGCGCATATTGCTGGCCAGCCACTGTGCTGCGCACACACCAAATGGACCCACCCCATCCAGATATGGGCCCCATCACCTTGCTATGGTGCACGAGATGGTCAACCAGGAGTGGTGCTAGTGTGCTTGGCGCCTCCATGCAATTTTTTAATTTGTGCCCTTCAGTTTTAACAATTTAACGTTATAGTTGATGGATTATAATATCCATGTAAGCATCATAAAACACAATATTTTAATCACAATAAAATAGTCATTATAGTCACTACTATGCAGTAGAAACAGCTTTTTTCTTTTTGTCTCCCATTTCATCCTAAAAGCCACCACACAATACAGACTATGGGCTGGATCCAGACCTAGTTAAGTGCTTGAAATTAGTTACTCCTGGGCTAAACCATGTTGATTGCAGGGGAGACATACTTCATCTGTTGCAAACAGTAATAGAGTTTAAAGGTGGTGTTTCCCAGCTCAAGTCTAAATAACTGTGTGATAGTAAAGCTGGACAGTATCTGTGTGCAGTACTGGTCAGTATCTGTGTGCAGTAAGCAATTCAAAGATATATCCCTGCATGCAAAGAATACAACTAACTTGACTCCCCTGAAATCAACATGGTTTAGCCTAAGTATAACTAAGTTCAAACACTTAACTAAGTCTGGATCCAGCCCTATATATTTTAGCGACAGCCATACCATCCAGACATTATCCTAGTGCCCGGCATATTCACCCATTTATTTTCGGAAGCGCAGGACCCGCGGCAGGAGAGATGAGTAACCTCTCCAGGGACTTTTAGTGTTATAGGGGGGGTTGGGATCAGACTGCGCGGAAGGGAGGATTGGGGTCAGGCGGTTGGGAAGGGAGGGCTAGGGTCAGGCTACAGGGGAGGGGGGGTTAGGGTCAGGTTGCAGGGGATGGAGGATTAGGGTCATGCTGCGGGGAATGAAGATGAAGGGTTATGGTCAGGCTACAGTGAAAAGAGGGCTAGGGTCAGAATTAGGGAAAATGTTGGCGATACTTACCATTTAGAGCACCGTGTTTGATTGCTTTTCCTCTTCGAAATAGGGCAGTTCACGACTTGGACTCACACCCCCCATCCTAACCCTAATCTTCCCCTAACCTCAACCTTAGCCCCTATTGCCACCACAGCCTCTCGCAACTGAGAAGGTGGAAACTGGTACCCGTTCCCTATAGTGATCTTTTATTTTCAGGGCTCTTAAAACAATGATACAGACTCCATTCATCTGGCACCTCAATCATGCTCGAAATATACCGACAACCGCCTCCCCTCACACGCTATAGTGTGCATGCCTTTTATGAAGTGATCTTTGGATTATCTGGCTATCTGGCACAGCACATAACAGTGTAGTGTTTGGGAACCATAATTAATTTGGCAACTAATTCATTTTAGTGCTGGGCGTTGTACACTTTTTATGCTAATACTCTAATTAACCTGGTAGTGATATTTTCAATATATCTACTTGGTATGTGAGAACTACACACTTATCTCAAAGATTTTAGCTTTAGGGCTTTTCATTTATTTTTCGAATTAATAGTTGAACTTATCCAACGTTTTTTGCATAGTACATTCTACATAGTTTGGTTAATATTAGTGACTAGATAGAGTAATTGTTGTACAAGACATAATAAGATTAAAGAACAATCTAGCTAGCTATCTAATCTACCTATATCTTTGCAATTATTGGAGGGCCCTTGAAAAAAAAATTCTGGAACTCACAAAACCAGATACAAGCAAAGGTGCAGTGTGTGTGCATATGCATTAAGTGGTTGTTTTTCAACCCTATTGAGTCTGGATTATTATTGTATTGAAGAGGTTGATGAAATATTTGAAACTTTGAAACTTTGGAATACAACAAAGTTTTTTGCAACCTTTATGGCTTGCACCCGTTCTGTCAATGACAATTGTGTGACAGCCGTTGGCAGTAGAGCAATGTGATGGTGTGTGTATTGATGTAGAAATTAAGTGTTGTGAACTAAAGAGTGTTGTAGAATGCTGTAAAGCTGGGCACACACTAGAGCGATTATCGCTCCCAGCATGTGGCTGCCGATAAACGGGACGATTTTTCCCTGGGGAAAAGTCCCCATACACTGAGGCGATAATCTCTGTAGTAGAGCCTGCAGCCAGCCTATTGGTTGGCTGCAGTCTCTCTCTGATTGGCTGGGTCTTTCACGCTGACAGGCTGCAGCGCTATGTCCTGCCTCTGTCTGGCTATATAGCGCTGTATAGCCAGACAGAGGGAGAGAGGACATAGCGCTGCAGCCTCTCAGCCTGTGGGGTTCTGCTGCGCGGTGTCCTCTCTGCCTCTGTCTGGCTATATAGCACTGTATAGCCAGACTGAGGGAGAGAGGACATAGCGCTGCAGCCTGTCAGGGTGTGGGGTTCCTAAATCTTAAATGATTATCGAAAATCCACACACGGCATGATTTTTCTAACGATAACAGATAATTATTTAAGATTCCCATAAGATGCGATAATCGCGGGCGAGCGTTTTTTAAACGTGTTATCGCAGGTTTCCAAATAAATCTGCACCACACACTTGAGCGATTTTTGGCCCAATCCACGATAATCGTGCGTGTGGGCCGATAATCGCTCCAGTGTGTGGCCAGCTTTACATTAGTCAAAACTTTACTTACAGTTTACTATTATTTGACTATCTTATTAATGTTTGTCTGCATGTATTTATTTATTCTAAAAAGTGTTGAAAAATAGTATTTTCTGTACCTGTATATAAGCAAATCATTTTGCTTATATTGTTTACTGCTATTTACTGCTAAAAAAATAAAATAAAAAATTGTTTATGTCTAATATAGTTTCGGGACCATCCAGGCTTGGAACAAAACTGAATTTTATTGTATTAATGTATTGTTAATTAGACAATGGAAGGGTCTGTGCTGGTCTGTGCTTAGGGCATCAGTTGACCTTTATCTGGCACTGACAACAACTTAGTGGTCTCAGGGTTGCTTCATTAGCCCAGGTAGAATGACCTCTCCATTTTGCAGCCGAGTAACTTGCCTGGTAACAGAAGTGCATGGTAACAGTGTATCATGTAAGGATAAATACTAGGAAAAGCATGTACATAATAGCTCCCTAAAGTCTCTTACTGTGCGGGAGCTTGCAGAATTAAAAGTAAGCCTGGCATGTGTCTGATCTGTGTTTGTGTTAATGAGAAGAGCAGTTCTAGTGTGCAAAAGTGCAGGCAGATGGCCTGCTCCGAGATGCGAAAATAAAAGCTAACAAGAAATGGGATAATTTGATGACAACTGGACGCTTTAGTCAGATAATGAACCAGCAGCATTGATTTGGCATCCGTTCTCGCTCACACATATTGCTACATCACTTATTTGCCAGAGGAATCTGTTGTTATTAAAAAGCAAGCTCTCTATTATTATAATTAAGCTACAACAACTCTGTAATGAAAAACATATTTTTGCCAGCAAGTGTTTGTAGCAGCAAGCTATTAAAAAACAGTTTGGTAATCAAATTGCCTTTCATTACATTTAAATACTTTAAAATTTTCCATAAAAGGTCTTCTTGACATTTTTGTTGTGTTGTCTAAATGTTTGCCGACTTCATGGAAATTTTTAATATGTAGTTGAAATCTATAAGGAAGAAATGCAACACACAACGTATCTATGACCCAGATCCAGACTTTTAAATGTCCCCCAACTTCCTCAGGTTTCCGGTGAATGGTTATAATGAAACAGAAAAGGAAATATGGAGATGTTGCCTATAGCAACCAATCAAGTTCTAGCTCAATTTCCTATTACATACTAGAGAATGTCAGCTAAAATCTAAATGGTTACTACGAGCAACATCTCTACTTTTCCTTTATTGACTATCTCTGGAATATTTGGAAGATCAAAACAGGTGTGGGTCCCTGCTTAGAAAGTCAGATTTACGATGAGGCATAGCAATCGATCCACGGAGCTCCGAAAGCTCCGTTCAGCTAAATGGTAAGTTAAAATAGTCCCTTCCCTAATTGAAACCCTAACCCTCCCTTTTCACTACCCTAACCCTAACCCTCCTTACCTGGCAGCCTGACCCTAACCCACCCTCCCCTGCAGCCGGACTCTAACTCTTCATCTATCGCAGTCTGACCCTAACCCTCCCACCCCTGCAGCCTGACCCTAACTCTAATCCTAACCCTAACTCACACAGATAGTTTACTCACCTGTTCCTGGTCCGGTGATAGCAGCGACGGAGGTGTGGCGGAGGGATATCGTAGACGGCGGAAGGATAACGGTAATTATGAAAGTGAATGGGTAAAGTATGCCGAACGGCATTCTCACCCATTCACAAAAAAAAAGTAGAAAGCGGTAAGTATTCGAAAATGGGACTTTCGAAAAGAAACTTTCGGAAGTCCCTGGTCATAAGTATCACTTTGTCGTACTTAAGTGCCTTACCCAACCCATACTGTACAATCTAAATCCCCCCCTCCCACAATTCGTATATTCGGCTTGTGTAGAGATATCAGACCCTTTTGTACAGAGTTACGTACAAGTTATGTATGATCAGATTTATGATGTGTAACATCTGTTGCATTGTCGTTATTAAGTCTGGATCTGGCCCATGGTCTCCAAAGTCTGCAACTTCAGTCTGATCCTCCTAGGCAATGACACAGATATTCTGTAATTCTAAACCAAGATATGATGTACCTTTGAATGATATCTAGAACCTGGATAGGACTGCCCAGGTCAGCAACCATTACTATAGCTATTCACAGTTCATGATGGGAATTTTATTGCTACTCATGTTATGGCATCATGCCAATGCTTAAACAAAACAAAACAGGTGATTTTGGTGCTCTAAAAAGTGAAATACAGATCAAAGAAGTGCTAGTTTCAATAAAAATCATTCAAATAAAATATATACTGTATGTGACAATAAAGGTCAAAAAAGACCTTCCAATTCAGTGAATGTCCTACTTCACCAAAAGATAACTAAACAAAAACAAGAAAAAAAAATATTGGGAAATAAAGGACGATGAAAACAAAATTTATAAATGTTTAAAATGTGTGCAAAGGGGGTGATAGCTTTAAAATTCTTATTGGCTTGAACCATAAAAAACTAGTGAATACCTGGTGTGCTATAAATATGAGGACTAATTGATAAAAAGACAAGGTAAACAAATAAAAGGCGACAATATCCGTATATAATAAGCAACAATTAATATATCCAGTTGATGTTCAGAAAAGCTCAAATAATTCAGTTCATTTCCAGAAAAAGATAAAATAGAAAAAGCTTTTTTATGGATAGTTCAAACCATGTAGTCTAAAAGGAGCAATTCCAGATGCGGTGCCAGATAGTATATATAAATATAAATCACTTACAGTTACAAATTTGTCCGGTTCCACATGGAGTCCCCACAGTTAAAGGTTAAGGATATATATCAAGACAGAAGCCCCCAAAAAGATATTGGGGTAGATCCAGAACTCGCATAGCGTATTTACGCGTGCGGGCCTTCTATACACTCCCCTTGGCACACCCTTTGAATGTACGTATTTTGTCCGAGATCCGCTTTCCAAACCCTACCTTAACTTTTGCCCACGTAACCGATGTCATCCGCTCACTTACGTATGAGCAACACGTATTTACGCAGCTAAGCACGCCCATACGGTACACTTTAAATACAAACCCCCGCCTACATAGCGTATTTCAGACGTATTTTAGACTCCCGTAAAATTGGCACGCCCACACATAAGGATTTACGCGACACATACGTGAATGGCCCATACGTCCACATTTACGATACGTTACGGAGCGTATTTTCTATGTTGCGCATGCGCAGTACTTACCAAAACGCGATTATACGTCTCCTCCACGCGTAAATTCGCTCACAAGCGTTGTTCTGGATCTGGGCCATTGTTCCTACTTATAGACTCTAATTGTTCCCCAAAAAATTTTGGTCCAGATCCAGACCACCACATGTATTACGTGCGTGTGGGGGTCCGTAGTTACGCACCTGTAGAGGGGAGTGCATGCCCACTGCACTCCCTGCTGTCGGTAGTTAGTTACGTACATCAGTAAGTACACACGTAGATCATCTGGTGCGCGCATGTGCAGATGTTCTCAGACAAGGGACTTACAGAAATGACTTGTGTAAATCCCCTGTCGTACTTAAGTCAGGATCTGGTCCATTGTTCCTCCTTATAGACTCTAATTGTACCCAAAAAGATATTGGGCTGGATCCAGAACTACGTCCGTCTTCCATAGACGGACGTAGTTCAATAAACAGTAGCTACTGCGCATGCGTAGTAGCTATTGTAGGTAATCTGTGTATCGTTTTGATACGTAGATTGCGTATATGCGGTCTAAAAGATCGCTCTACGTATCGAAACGATACGCAGATTACGTACAATAGCTACCACGCATGCGCAGTAGCTACTATTTATTGAACTACGTCCGTCTATGGAAGACGGATGTAGTTCTGGATCCGGCCCATTGTTGTAAACAGTTTATTGAATGTTAAAAAAAATCACAATACATGTTTTTTTTTTTAGTTATTGATTACCCTTGGTTGAATTTCATTATTTACCGCCATTGTTGTAAGTGTTGGCAGCAGCAGAGTAAAGAGCTTTTGGCAGAAGAGGGTACCTTATAGTACTGTATAGGTAAATGTAAGTTTCACATGATCACCTCACACCTGGTTACTGTCAAACCACCTATAACAGCGTATGAAAATAATACAATTCATTATGTAAGATCCAAAGATCTAAGAGAGGTGCATAAAGAATAGATGTAATTCTTTGACTTGAATATATTAAATCTTAAAAAAAAATTGTGAAGCCAAGTAGCATATGCACAACACAGAATCCCAGAATGCAGCAATAAAAATCGCTCCCAGTGCATGTGGGATGAGGTATACACCTTCAAACATATTTTTGCTTTACTCCATGTGAAGAAACTAAGATGATTCTCCTGTATACTGTGCCTGCAATACAGCGGAATACAAAAGCTAGTCATCTAATATCCTAAGAATCGATCTGTAGCAGATAAGGATTTTGTTTCTGGCATATGTATAGTAGAAATCATCTTGTATTGATATATCATCTTATGGGATTGAAGTAGCTGTCAGGACTATTTCCTGAATCCTCTAGCTGGGCCGGATCCAGATTTATGCAAAACAGTAGTTTTAGGCAATACGCAAGTGTGAGTACTCCATATGTGCAGTCTGTCTATGTAATAGGAAAGTGAGAGCTAGAATCTGATTGGTTGCTATGGGCAACGTCTCCACTTTTCCAAAATTTAGTAAATCAAGCCCCATGAGCAGGGTTGCCGACGCTCCCAGAATATCTAGATACAGTTCTCCCTGTATCCCGGGAGAGCCGGCAAAACTCCCGCAAGCCCTGACCAGCTACTAATATCTATTGTAATCCCTATAGTTACTAGGGATGGACGGGGCTTGATGATGTTATCAAGCCTCGTCCATCCCATGTAACGCTAGAGCTTGCATGAATTATTGGCAGGGGCAGGGCTTAATGATGTAATTTGCATAAATCACGTCATTAAGCCCCACCCCTTGCAGCAATCTATTGTTTCCTTCCAGGTTCTCCCGGAGGGAAGCTTTAAAAAGTCGACAACCCTGCCCATGAGTGATTAAGGATTACACACTATGGGCCTGATCCAGCCCTCCGCCCGCCGCCGTAGTTACGGATGCGTAAGATCGGTTTAGCGTCCGTAACTGCAGCGTAATTACGGTTGAGGGGGTGTTCCTCGCCGCAGCTAAGCTGCAGTTAGGGAAGGTAGGCGGGGGGAGGCAGGGAGGGCAGGGTTAGGTAGTTACGATCTGTTTCCCAGGGTAATTACACTCTGTTACGCCGACTGAACTTAGGGTAACCTTCAGCCGGCGTAACAGTGTGCAATTACGCTGGGACAGGGGGAGTGTCGGTGGTAGAGCATTGATGTTACGCTGAGCATTAGCACGCAACAACATCGTAGATCTGGATCAGGCCCTATAAGCCTATCTAACAGCTGGATATCCCTCCATGCGGGGCAGGGAGTGAACTATCCTTGCAGGTACGGAATATAGGATTGCACTGCGCACTGGGGAGGACTTAATGAGCGCATTGTGTACCTAAATACTGCCCGCCGTGTGCAAATGCTGGGCTTGTTATACAATAACTTACATGATACAATTATATTACAGTTTAGATTTTCTATTGCAGATATACCGGTAGTTAATGAAAATAATTTTTCTTAAAAATATTATGTAATTATGTAAAATATTATGTAAAATAGTGGCATATGACCAAATCCAGACTTTCGTAATGGGGGCATCATATGATCTCAAGGAGCAGAAAATGTCTGCATTTTGCGACAACGCATAAAAATGTGCTACACCCTCAGTACTGATCTGGATCCAGACTTCCATCCTGCTTATGTCTCTGTGACATGTGATGGTGGGGTGAGACAGGGCAGTTGCATGCGCTAATAGGAGGGGGATTTAGGAGGCTGGTCTGTTCCAACACATGTGCAAGATGGTCTCTCTGTGAGGGCAGGACAGCTGTTCTGCACAGGTGCAGGAAAGCTACACCCTCCATGTAAGTCACCATTCTACATATGCCAGAGTCGTGGTTTGACCCGCATGTACCATACAGCTAGAGAGGGTTGGCTGGTCCCTCATCTGAAGATTTGCTGCACCCTTACATTACTGTCTGATTAGGAAGAAGAGATTGCAGAGATAAACTTCAGCTCTCTCCTTGCTTTCTGGGATTAAAAATCTGGCATTTAACAAAGAAACAATTCTGGAGGTATCATTGATTTCACATGGGGTGAGGCAGACCTCTCCAGACCCCACAGTCCTTATTGTGTTATATAAGAACCAAAGGGTTGTGAAATTCAGCAAATGGAGAAGACTTACCTGTCCTCAGTGCTCTTTGGCTACCAGCAAAATAGCACTGCAATGTATTGTCTCCTTAAGGGTTATTACAGCTATGACATAAGCAATAGGCTGAGTAAGTGTTCCACCCTTTAGCTCCCTAGATAAAGCACCGGGTTCAGCTCTCTGTTGTTTTTTTTTGCCTCAGAGAATTACTGGAGCTGTTTGTTTTTCTTCAGTGAAACCTGAACTTATCTTTCTTCTGAAACCTGTTATAACATCACAAAGACAAATTGTTCCTGTTGTATTTAATAGATCAACAACATGATTTATGCAATTTTTTCTCACTCTTTATTGTGGCTTAACATCCACTGCATAAATTGCTACAGTTACTCTGCCACATTGCTAATAATTGTAAGTAATTGCAAGTACAACCTCTCATAAATATTTATAAATTGAAGAAGTAAATAATGACACCAAACTCATTATATAAAAGGGATTGGTATTTACCAGGGGAGGTTGTCAGCCTAAATATATATATTTCAACACAGCATGCTCCTCCTCTAGTAATGTCAGAATATTCAGGCTTTTGAACAGCCACCATGCATATAAAAGGAATACATTATGTTAATGACATTGCAGGGTAGGAGGTCTGGTAGTGGTCAAAGAACAGGGAAGTTTTGCAAATATTGAAGTATCCTGTAGAGTAGTATCTAGAAATGGAAAACTGGCATCCCTAGCCCTGAATTATAATCCAAATTAGCCTTAAATGTTAGCACAATGGAACCTCCTTCAGCCTTGCACCCTGTCTACAAGGTAAAAAAAATTTATATTATGAAAATAGACCCCCATAGGTACAATGCCACATCGCAGACTATTAAATAATACCCCTTTCACATCACCATGAAAGTCTTGGCAAAATCCCAGGTATTTCGTGGAAATGTGAAAGGGGTACTTCCGGTGGACCCGTGTCAGAAGACCTGGGAATTCAACCCGGGTAAAAAGAAGGGTTATTCCCGGGTCCGACACGGGTAGGGGTGCAGTGTGAAAGGTGCTACCCGGGTTTTTCAACCCGGGTAGCACCTAACGCACTTGATTGGTGTAATTTTT
>WWET01000892.1:81426-92403 GCA_011038615.1 Limnodynastes dumerilii | reverse complement strand
ATTTTTTTTTTATGTTTTTATTACTTAGATTAAATGTTTTTGTACTTAACTGTATTCCAGCGGTCTCCCAATATGTACCCACCTTTTCCTGCCCCCGATAACAGCTATCAGGGGGAGAAAAAGAGGGGTATATTGGGAGACCGCTGAAATACTTACCCTAATGCCATCAGATGGCGTTATTTAACGTGTTGGCGCGGATTGTTAAAATCCGCACTGACACCTAGTAAATACCGGCCCGCATTCATTAGAGCGGGCCAGCGAACAGGAGGGTAAATGCGATCGACGCCATGGTATCCATGGAGATGATAGCATCGTAAAGATGGACAAATTTGTTTTCATATGATAAAGCCCGTTTTCACACGAAAACGGGCTTTATCATATGAAAACGATCTTTGTAAATAGAGCCCCATATCTCCAGAAAGACATAAATACATTAGAGACTGTGCAAAGAAGAGCAACTAAAATGGTCCATAGCATGTGTCACAAGCATACTAAGAAAGGCTAGAGGAACTAAACATGTATAGCTTGGAGCAGAGAAGAGGGAGGGGGAACATGATAGCAGCTTTCAAATATATCAAGAGTTGTGACCGGCTAGAGGAGGGGGCATTTTTCAGAGGAAGAGGTGTAATAGAACACGAGGGCATGAATATAAACTGAAGGGTGGTAGATTCAGAGGAAATGTGCGGAAAATGACTTCACTGAAAGGGCGATAGATAAGAGAATAGCCTCCCATCTGAGGTGGTTGAGGCTAACACAGTAGAACAGTTTAAACATGCTTGGGATAAATATAAGGATATCCTAAATTTTAAACTAAATTGAGTCTAAATAGGATCTAGGGTCAGTATAGTTTTAAATAAACAACTGAGCAGACTGGATGGGCCATGTGGCTCTTATCTGCCGTCACTTTCTATGTAATGTAGTTACAGCATTTATTACACTGGTCAACAATCATGTTATTGGCAATTATAATCATAATAGAGTGATTGTGGTACTGATTCCGAATATGATATTGGATTTTATTGATACCCCATTGAACATAAAACTGCAAAAAATGTCATGGGCAGGCAGAGCGTGCTTACGAATTGCACTTAAATGTTTTCAAATCATACAAGAGTAAACACATCAAAACATTAAAGGTTCTTTTATCAATTAAAACCTTTCACATTAACCACACAAAAACAGCAATCATTGTGGTGTTTTTTTGGCTCTTTCTATACTCTAGGCACACCGTAGTTTCAGCTTTTCCGTTCTCAATTTGTCCACTGTTGTAAGCAGCCTGCAAAGGCTTGCAGACAGTGGACCTTATCCTAAACACTATCGGACACCCGACTTACGCAAGCTGTTTGTGGAAGTCGTATGATTTTCTGGAACTACGTATACGCACGCCAGATGTTCCTCAACTGATCTCCTTGGCAACGGAAATGAGTATTCAAGGAGATCCATCTGATGTGTTGTTACAAGATATCTGCATGCCTGTTCCCCACAGGGGCGGGTGAGGGTAGGCATGCTGATGAAGGTAAGTAGGCAGAATGGTACGTTTAGAGACCAAATGCCAGTCGGTGATCGCAGCACATCACCGCATTTTACTAAGGGGCAATTTGTGCTGGAGCTGTTTCAAATTACCACGATTTAGCACCAGAAGAATGAAGACTTCTCAACTGTACTGTACATAGAAAAGAATCTTTTATGCTTAATACTTTGTTGTACATTATAACACTAGGGCATGGGCATGCTCTGCCTTGTAGTACTATATGTGCAAGCATGCTAAGGGTTAATGACAGCCCAGAGCATACATTTAAACATTACAAAGGTTTTTTAAATGTATTTTTAATTTAATATTTATTTTATTTTTACTCATTTATGACTTGGTTTTTTTCAAAGTGGGTGTCCTTTTTTTGTTTTTATAATCACAGTTCGTAAATCCAGCGATTTGTATGTTTTGACTTCACAAAATTGCAATTTTAAGGCGTTTTTACTTTAGTAAATATGGTTATTGCAAAATTGCCCAAAAAAGCGATTTTAACAAAACACTAGTAAATCCAGCCCCAAGACTTGTCTTGGTTTCCAAACTATGTCAGAATATGCAAGATAACTTTACTTTACAAAGTCTGTGATGTTTTACCCTTGTTTCTGGATAACATATTCACAAATATAGCATTGTTTAAGAAGCCTCTTATACTGTATAAAGGCCCTGAGCCCTGATTAGCTTGGGAAGTCAGTGTGCTTTCATTGTATGACACCCGGCATCAAGCTGCTGATAGGGAATGAGTGGCCAGATTTCCTAAATACCTGTCTATATTTTTAGTGGTTGGACCTGTGTTGAGAGGAGGGCTGCAACTTTGTCCCAGAAGGAGTAATCTTGGGGCACGTCCACTGAATGTGCAAAAATTTACCAATTTTGTTATGCCCTGAATGTTGGCAGACCACAGAGACAGGGTAGAGAAATAGGTATATGACAGGCACACCCTGACAGGTGGTAAACTCAGAATGTAGTTGGAGATACAGAGAGCTGCTGGGGTAAGCTCAAAACATAGCACACACACTCTGACAGATGGTAAACTCAGAATGGGGCTGGAGTCGGATGAACGCGACTCTAACACTGAGAGACAGAGAGCGGGACTGGTGGTTCCCAACGAAGTGAGACACCACCAGCATGCACAAACACACGGACGGACAAACAGGACACCAAGAGGACCGGGAGAGAGGAAAGGGTACAAATGGAGAATGGAGGACAGCAGACGTTAAACAGAAGCACGAGGCACACAATTCAAAACAGCAGGCTAGACACAGGAGATGCTATTTAAAGTTCCTTCCGCCAATCAGAGGCTGCAAGCACACACACCCCCAGCCAGAGTAGTGTCAGGGATGCCAGGTCCAGAGTAGTGACAGGGGTGAGTTACCAGCAGAGTTTATATGTATTTTCCTTAATTAAGGTGGATATGGAGTAAGTGGTTACTGACTCTCTAATAGTTTCTCAGTAGTCCTCCGCAGGGGACAGACCAAGGTCACTCTCACACTACCTCTCATGTCTACATTCTGCATCCAGTTGAGCATCAAATAGTACACCGTAGATCAGGAGGATGGACAGATTGAGATACGTGCTTTGGGGTACAAGCATTACGAGGGGCTAAGAATGTTAAAGTTGGGGTTAGTTTAGAAAGTTTAGGGAAGGTTGTGAAGCAGCTCAATAGAAATGTGCTTGTGTCTCAAAGGAGGTCTGTTTCTAAGAGTATGTGTGGAAAAGGCCAGCTGGGAATTCTGGGTTGTCCCATATCGGGAGAATTAAGAGTGGGTTATGGGAGATGTTTAGGTGGGATTTGCATCAATCCTTTATGGTGGAGGCAAAGTTAGTATAAAGGAGCCTTATCCAATAGTTTCATATAGTTGTGATGGCTCAGACATTATCATCATCATCATCTTGGACTTAGCCACAACCTGTAGCTGTCGCAGATTATACTGAAATTGTGCATACACATGCTCTCAGATAACCCAGGCCCAAATCTCACTCTGGACCATGCTTACTATGCACAATATAAACAGCAACCAATTAACCTGCCAGTCTTTTATTACACTATGGGATTAAACTAGAGCCCAGCAAGAAGCCCACAACATCACAGCATCACTTGCAAATTACACATAGATGCAACAACAAAAGAGGGTGAGCTGCAACAGTGTATTTAAGAATATCAAGAAGGTGCTGCTAAATTGATAAGTATTTTCCCTGCATAGAAAAAATCCCTCCAATCTCTCTACAGAGGAATCGGGAGGGATATGAAATGGAATGGTGTTGTGTTTAAGTCATCTGATAAAGGGGGAAATGTTGTTTATTGGCCTAAAGATCAATATATAACTGAAGCCAAAAGACAACCTAGAAATAAACTGCTATAAATGATGCTGGTTCAATCCCGCTAACAATTTTTCATGTTGGATTTTGCAGGAGGCCTTGTCCAGTGGAGTCATCTCTAATGCTGATTTCAAATACCTCAGTGTTGAACGTCAGAGGGATGCAACAATGTATCTACTAGCAAAAATCCATAAGGATAGAGTAAGACCCTCAGGTAGACCCATTATTGTGGAGAATGGGTCCATCACTGAAAATGCTAGTAGATTTTTGGAAAAGTTCTTATGTCACAGCTCTGACATCCCATATATGTGATACAATTAATTTTCTATCAAGATTAGAGAATTTGCATGTATCTGAGCCCAAACTATTAGTGACATGTGATGTAGAGTACTAGCATAAATCATGACAAGGGGATTGAATCGGTATTCACTTTTCTGAAGACCAATGTTACAGATGATTTCAGCAATGTTCTGATTTCATTTCTTTGCTTTTTTTTTTTATTGCATATTTGGGGGACTGCCAAGGAGACAACTTGCGCTCCCACCTATGCCAGTTTATATTTCGGTTGGTGGGAGCACAAAATCATCTTTGCCGAAGCCCATGGGCAATACACTAGGTGTATCACTAAAAAGTTTGATCATCTTGTCTTAATTAGCTCAAGGGGTTAATAGTCTGTTTGGTTTGCCAAGTACTCATTTCTCCTCATTATGTTTCAGGCTGTGTGGCAACTGAATGATTGGCTGAACGTTTCTATTTAAAGCCCAGACTTTTAGGCATACTTACACGCCTCCCGTGACGAAGGAATGCGAAACGCGTGCCATTTGATATTGTATGCTGGAGCTCTAGTGCGCACCAGGACCCGCCATCTTCCTTCATTTAAGTGAGCTATAATTGTATGTGTTTATTAAATAGTGCATGGATTTTTACTCACCCAGGAATGGGCAAAGGTTCCAATAGTTTTTAATCTTATTTGTTTTAATTATACCAAATAAAGTTTACACTTTTATAATGAGAGGAAAAGGTCTACTTTGCATATATATTTATGCACCTGTTTCAAAAATTCCCCTGTGTTTTCCCATTGTGGAAAGTGTTTGTATAAATTCCAAATTGATAAAACTATGGTTTGGAACTAGGCTAGCACCTATGTCATATTGGGATGCGGTTGTCAATCTTAGTGGCTGCAGTGGTTGTGATGGGTAGATTAGGAGAAAAGGTTGCAGCAACTGCTGTGGGTAAAAGGTTAGGGCTTAATAAGAAGATAAAGGTTAGGCTGTGGGACATGGAGAGTTAGGATAGGGCTGCAGAGCCTGGAAGGTTAGACTGCAGGGCATACACGGTTAGGGTAAGCCTACAGGGCATGGAGGGTTAGGTTTAGGGCTGAAGAAGGGGAAGGTTAGGCTTAGGCTGTGGAAAAGGTAAGGTTAGGGTTAGGAAAAAGGGTTAAGAGTAGGGTTAGGCTATACACTTACCTTTCAACTGATGACTCTTCGTGATTCCAGGTGTCATATATCTATCTCTTTCGAAAATGCACACGGCCTACATTCAGTTGTAGTACGATGGTCGATGGTCTTTCTAAATTAAGAGCAAAGGTGAACCACACTCATCATAATACTGTAGCACTTGTAGATGTGTCCACAAAACAAATAACAAAACAAATAACATTTCTCATTTATGTAACTCTTTTTTTTTTAAGTGTTCTGTGACAAAACATTACTAACATTGAGAACAACCTTTAATTCTATAAATTTAGTTTATAAAATGTACAAATGACGCATTAAAACAAAAATGTTCTGTTGAACCGGGGAACCTGCTTTAGCTTCAAAGTGAAATGCCTTATAAAGAAAAAATGAAAAGTTGAAGGGATTATATAATAATTGTGTATCTACCTGAAACATATTATTATCCTTAATTCACTGCTTAACATCATTATCATTGGAACCTGAGATATACATCATTAAATTAAAATATGTATTTTATTTTGCCACACACTCTACAGAGACAGATATTATTACCAGTCTCCGGAACGCTGCTTGTCAGCAATGCACACACACAAGACGTCAGTAGCATCTGCATCTTCCTCTTGTTTCAGACAGCCGTCTTATAAATTATTCCTGGAAACGTGATCAACAGATAGAAAAAGAGTTTAGAGGGCGGCAGTGTTTCTTTGTTTCTTCTATCTAATGCTAGATTAAAGGAACGCGTAACTAAAGAATGACTGTATGGAGATTTGCACCACAGGCATTTTAGACTCTTTGATCCCAGTGTGGCCTGTAAGAGCTGTGTTTCCAGTTGTCAGACTTAGGGGTTTTGCAGCCAGATTTAGAATTGAGATGTTCTGCAACACCTTATGAGACCATGCAATTATTTGCTGCATGTAGCAAATTTAATGTTGTTCTATGTAGAATAGATCATTTTGCGGGAAAACCCCTCTTTATAGTGTTGTGGGTTAAATAATATAAAGTAAATTGTATGAACACATTGTTTTATATAGGGGTCAAGCTACACCTAGGCACGACATCAATGCCCCCCCTCCAACCCCCTTCCCACGTTCCAAAGTGGAAGATGATCACCAGTGCCCCTCAGAATCAGAAGGTCAGTTTTGGTTCAGATGTCCTCCTTGTACTGGACCTGGCTTTCCTCAAGCATAATGGAAAATACAGATCTATACATTTTAACTATAGGAATTTACTAAGGACACATAATACATCAATTTCTCATCTATTACCACTATAAAACCACATCTTTCATAAACTTACACTGGTTTGTCCAACAATTTTACTCAGTCCTCAATTCTGACTTTTTTTTTATTTCAGAGGTTGAGTGGACATCTGAAGTCTGATCCACGCTCGATGGTTATGATAGCAATGGGTGTTTTGTTTCAAGTACCGCTAATGTAAAATTAAAATAAATTTTACTACTTATCATTGGCATTATACTGGAAATTATAAATGGAACTTTGAATATTGAGCATCATAGCAGGATGAAAAGAAGTGTCCTGCTATAATGCCACATTTACACACTGATACGTCAAAACATTAAAACCCACCTGCCTAATATTGTGTACGTACAGCTCATGCCACTAAAACAGCTCTGACCCAGTAAGGCATGGACTCCACAAGACCTCTCAAGGTACTCTGTGATATCTGGAATTAAGACGTTAGCAGTAGATTCTTTAAGTCCTGTTGTGAAGTGGGTTCTCATGTTTTTCCAGAACATACCACACATGCTCAATTGGATTGAGCCAACACAACACCTTGAACTCTTTGTCAACTTCCTCAAACCATTTGTGAATAGTTTTAGCAGTGTGTCAGGGTGCATTAGGTCACTGCCATCACATTACACAATCACTTTATTTCTGATCACTGACAATATCTGTTACAGCTTAATAGGATTAGGCTGAAGTTGCAGACTTTGGGGCTGATTCAAACTATGTAGTAAAGAAGACAAACTGTAGGGTGCATATTAATAAAATGTTTTACCTTCACAGAAGTGCTGAATACACACAATTACTGTTCAGTGTTATTTTTAATCTGTGATTTATATTTGAGATGTTTCATTTCAATTTTGGTCTTTTGTGATATTTGTTTACTTTGCTTGTTGTTGGTAGGAGTCTGCACCAGCTGCTTGAACTATGTTGCTTTTAATTTGTGTTTATGTAAGTGTAGTTTTTAAAAGTGTAATGGGAAGAAATTAATAAAAAGTAATATACTTGAAATGCTCCCTCTAATATTTCCACTTCTATTTGCCTGAGATAGTTGGTAGAAGCAAAACATGAAGAGGAGTATGAATATAAAATGCGTAAGGGAATACTTACAATGTGATAAATGCGCTACAATTCTCTTAGGACCATATTTACAAAGGTCGATTTAGTCCAAATCGCCCAAACTCCCGGGGCTTTGCAGGCGATTTTGCAATCACCGTATTCACTAAAGGCAAAGTTCCGGGACTTGAGCCTTTGTCCAAATCATCAAGGCAAACATTGCTGGACAGAAATCATCCAGATGTTTGCCATATAACATATACAAATCGTTGTATTACCTAAAGGCGATTTGTCTAAATCGTCTTTAATGCGATGGCCAATCGCTGAAAATAAATTTGCCTGCTGTGTGGGGCGCCTTCAATGATACACATCACACATAACCTGAAAAACACATGACAACATATTTGACGTGTTTTTCTGTGCGCAAAAGCCAAGTGCAGCATGCTTGTAAGCCTTAGCTAGGCTGAGCTGATAGAACTACAAGGCTCAGCATTACTGAACCTTGCAGTAATATCAGCGTCAGCATGGTAAGCCTTCTAAACATGCTGTCACATATAAGCACATACATTACAATACATACAGTAAAACTCAATAAAAATGCATTATAAGTCCCCCAATAATATAATAAAAATACAGGTGGCCACTCTGTAATGTTAAAAACATCTTATGTGTCACATACAGTTAATATACCCCATATATATTATAGTATATGTCATTCCCAGACCTATACATGTGTAAAACATGTGGAATATATTAGGGTGTGGACATGGCACATTTAATTAAGTACATGTAAGGTATATTATGGTTCCAGGAATGACACACTTTAATAGATGTAGGGTATATTATGGGTCTGAGAATGGCATATACTGTAATACTTTACTTATGTCTGTTAGAAAACAGCTCACCGGGACACAGACTCTAACCAGAGTTTGGTGTTCACTGGAGCCTCTGATGGTGGGGACAGGTTTGGCTGCAGACATCTGGCAGGTCGTGGCCCATGGTGAACTGATCCTATCAATGTGGATGAGCGCACAGAAAACAACCAGAGAGCGAGAGAGAGAAAATCCCAGTGAAACAGACAGACAGTGGGTACTAACAAGGGCTCTCTGGCTCTCTCTCACAGAAACGCACAACAAATGTACAAACTCAGGCAACAAGGAGGCAAGAAAGGAGAACACAGTAGAAAATATAAGGCAAAACCAGGAACAAATGGGGCACTCAGAAATCACAAGATCACAGCAGAGACTGGCAAAAAGAACACAGGCTGCAGAGGCAAACGCTATAGCCGGCAGCATGCATTACAGCTGTCGGTTTTATATAGAGGCTGTTGCCCAATGAACTGGTAGCAGCCATAACACCCCCTCTCCTGATAATTCTGTGACCTGCTTGCTAAGAGACAACCAGGATGCATGGAGGCAGATGAGGTGGCACCCAGAACCAGATGGAAGCATGTGCGGCAACAGGGGGGAGTCCCTGATACCCGCATGCCCAGACATAGCAGTGGGGCACAGATTTCATTTTGGGTGTGGGTCCCCGATTTTCGAAATTGCCATTTTCTAACCGGGGACTGACTACCATTTTGATGGAATATTCATATAATATCCAAGGTAAATTACATGACAGGTGGTGACAACTCTGTTCATCATTTAGCTAGGAGCTGCGTGTGTGTGACTCACACTTGTATACCTTCTGTTTAAATCATAAAATATCTGCTGCATTTGCGCAGCTCCATTTTGCCGCCATAGGAGCCCCGGACAGTGGTCCTAAAAAGTATTTTTTCAGCGCCAGATTTCAGGTGGCCACGTGCCCATAGGTGTCAAGGGCACTGAAGACACATGATGGGGATATTAGGGGAACTAGAGACACAAGATGGTGATCCTGGGGGGTCTAGAAACACATGATGGGAATACTGGGGAGCTGGAGATGAAAAGAAGGAGGAGGGAGATGATGGGGAGGTGAAGATGACAAGGTGAATGGGGAGGAGCTGATGAAGATAAGGGGAAAATTATGAAGGGGATAGAAAAATGATAAAGAGAATGGGGAGGTGGAGGTGATAATGAGAATAGGGAGATGATGAATGGGTTGGAGGCGGCAGGACAATCATAACTATTGCTGCACAGGTGATGTCTATAACATGTCTTAGAGTTAATAGGAAAATTTACAAGAGCAAGGAATAAAGAGCTGGGTCCTGCCTTTCATCCCCTTTTTCCTAAGTCTGAATCTGGTCCAAAATTTTCAAGATTCACTAGATTCGCTCTGCTTTGAATGAGGCACTTAGCTGTTGCACTTGTGCTTTCATTTTTTAGTTTTGTTGCTTGTCACAGAGCCATAGGGCCTGATCCAGACCTACGCATGACAGCGGAGTGTATTATCGCTCAAGCGTAAAAACTTTCACTCCCATGACACTCCCCTTACCTTTACCTCCGTACGCCGGCTGAACCCTACCTTAACTTTTCCCTGCGTCGGTACGAATTTTCATAGCGATGCGCTGATCGTACCGGACTAAGCACGCCCATACTGTACAATTTAAATGGCTCCCCCCGCCTACATTCCTCCAGCGTCCTAAATGGCTCCCCCCCGCCTACATTCCCTAACTCCAGCGTCCGTACTAACTTCGTAATATAAACACGCCCCGTCGTTGGAAAAAACGCAAGGAATACGGACGCCTGAATCACCGCTACGAAAAGGTCTTTGGTACGACCAGAAGTTGTCACTCTGCACATGCGCTGTGCGTTTTTTCTGCCGAATTTATGCTTACGACCAGCTTGCGAGCGTAGGTCTGGATCAAGCCCATAATCTCTGTGCTGTCATTGTGGTCTTTTTTCCATGTTTAGTTTCTATTTTTTGGGGGGATGCGTCACTGAGAGAAGTCCCAAATACTGTCTCCCATAGTTAACTAATCAGAAAATCAGACAAAGAGTGTGAGTATGATCTATGTTTTATTTTTATCTGTAGCGCTTTCGTATACATTTGTTTTGCAAGATATGTTATATCAAAATTGTAGGTATAGGGCAGGCCTGGCCAGCCTGTGGCCCTCCAGGGGTTGTGAAACTATGGGCCTGATCCAGACCTACGCCGATGCGCTGTGCTTACTAAAACACAGCGTATCGGCGTTCAATTTCCCCGACACTCCCCCTGTGCGGGCGTATGGCCCCTTCCTTATGCCGGCTGAAGGCTACCCTAACTTCAGCCGGCGTAAGGAAGGGCCCATACGCTCGCACAGGAGCGTATGGCCGCCTAGCCCGCCCTCCCATCCTCATTAAACTAGTTCCCCCCGCCCACCTACACCTGTACGTAGGGACATCCCCTCCAGCGTCCCTACGGCGCTGCTACGGACGCCCGATCCAGGATCGGGCGTTGCCGTAGCAACGCC
>WWET01000892.1:64022-79252 GCA_011038615.1 Limnodynastes dumerilii | reverse complement strand
ATCCAGGATCGGGCGTTGCCGTAGCAACGCCGGGCAACATCTGCCCGGCGCATGCGCAGATCGGCTGAAAAGCCGATCTTACGCTTATGCCCGCTGTCCTAGCGACGGCGGGCGTTGGATCAGATCAGGCCCAATGAGTCCTAGCATGCTTTGTCAGGTATCAGTTACGCCTGTGCAGAAAAAGCATGTTTCACAACACCTTGAGAGCCACAGGCTGTGCAGGCCTGGTATAGAGTCACTGTATGCTCACTTGCCCCTGCATCGCGTAGCAATGCCGGGCAACATCTGCCCGGCGCATGCGCAGATCGTCTGAAAAGCTGATCTTACGCTTATGCCCGCCGTCCTAGCGACAGCGGGCGTACCTCTGGATCAGGCCCAATGAGTCCTAGCATGCTTTGTCAGGTATCAGTTACGCCTGTGCAGAAAAAGCATGTTTCACAACACCTTGAGAGCCACAGGCTGTGCAGGCCTGGTATAGAGTCACTGTATGCTCACTTGTTTTTCCCCTGCATCACTTTATTGCAGTATTTTAGGTAGTATGCATATGCTTACTTATTCCCCATTCTCATCATATCTATATACCCAGGTTTTTGCAGTTGGACACGGGTCATTAAGGCTCCAACGACACGGGTTGAAGTGTGATGTCACATTTTCTCCCGTAGAAAATAAGGGTTTTTCCCGGGCACGACCCGGTAAGGGGTGAGTGTGAAAGGTGAGACCAGGGTTTTTCATTGCTATGGTAATAGTAAATAAATCCCTCCCTGTTTGCTGCAGGCCCATTATAATGTCAGGGCAGACGCAGGTCCAGGGTCATCTCTGCATTGTGAAAGGGATCATCCCAAGGTCTGTGACCCTGGGCCACACGGCAATATCCTGGGTTGTAAGAGCCGGGATATTGCTGGGGCTGAGATGTGAAATTAGGATCCCATCTTTCAAGCTTTGAATCCGTGGGGGAGGTCTTTTAAAAACAAAAAACCCTATGGCCCGCCGCAACTCATGTCCTGCACCGCAGGGCATCCCGCCGCTAATGACAGCTCTGCTGTCATTGGGGTATATTTACACCCTTGGGCAGCCTGTGAAATCCCGTTTCCATGGTGACCAGATGTTATCCCACATGTATTAAAAGCTTGGAAGATAGGTATCCTAATCAAGATGGTAAGTACTTCTTTTTATTTATCGTTTTTATGCCATTTTTTATTAATTTATTTTATGCATTTTATAATTACCGGTAAAATTATTTTTTTTATTATTTGGATACTAAATAATCATTGTTTATTTAAAGGGGGCATTAAATGTTAAGTATTTTTTTAATGGTAGGGACCGGCCCTATATTTTATTTAGTAGCTAGGAGGGGCATTAATTCATGTTTTGTTGCTCCGGATTGTGGTTCTCCAAGTGCTAGCATGCCCTGGCATCCTTGGGCATGCTAATGCTTGTAGCACTACAAGCATCAGCATGCCCTGCCGCATTAAAGCCACTAAAATCTGGGAAATTCAGTGGTGAAAGCGTCAGAGCCAGGAATTTCCTGGGTTTTTGTGTGCTTAAAAGTGACTTTTTTTTTTTACCCGGAATCTCTTCCCAGAAGTTTTTCAACCTGGGTTTTTCAGAATTGGTGATGTGAAAGTGGGATAAGAGAAGTATTTCAAAATGCTGGCTTCAGTCACATCTAACAATGCAGGGTTTCTAGTACTCCTCGAGTCACATGTGATATAGGAGCTGATAGTGTAGACCTGAGCAATAACATGTTGAACCAGAATTAGAATTAAGAGGTAAAGCTTTTTATCTCAACTCTATTTTATAGATTCATTATAAAGCTATGCAGTATGCGAGTTCAGTATGGAAAAGTAAATGCATGAACATTTTTTTTAATCTATTAGCTCCCCTTTACTTTGCAAAATGGTTTAGCCGAGCTGTACACTTCCACCTGTTTTGCCCTTACTCCCAAACTCTGAATCAGCCCCATAATTACAACCAACCATGTGTGGATCTTTTAAAACCAGTCAGTCAATGAGTAATGAGCCCACCTGTGTTCCAGCAAGGAGATTTGGAATTTCTGCACTGTTATTTATATTTGCTCTATCATATAGGTTTATGAAGCTGCCATCTCAGTTTCAAGTGAACTTTGTCTGGAGGCAGGTGGCAATTCTATTTCATATTACTGGTAAAAGCTACATACACGTCCATTTTCTAAGTGCAAGACTGTGCCAGCATGTTCACAACAAAGCCAAGTTCTTACTTGTCTCATTATCCTAACACTGTTCTAAGAATCAATTGCTCCCAGCCAGGAACAACACACTGCGGCTGGACTCCAGACCACGGAATTAAAACTCTGCCAGCTATTAAACATAAACCACTGTAAAGTGGCAATATTAACAAATCAGACTTTAAAAGGAGTAGCTGCTATTAGATATACAATCATACAGAGACTGTGAATTACACTACATTTGGCACAAACATTTCTAAGCTGAATTGTATATATTACTATTAAATATATATATAGATATGTGCTTTTTATGTTGATGTTATTTATTTCTATATGTCAAAGGTAGATTGCTCTATGATATTTTGAATATGCTTGATCTGAGTGTGCCTATATATATATATCTGGGTAGCTGATTTTTACTGGTATTTAGTTAAAATAATGAGATTCTAATCAAAATGGACCTGATTCAGACTTTAAAAGCTACTTAAAATAAGAGAGGAAAGTTACTCCTGGGCTAGACCATGTTGATTGCAGGCAGGGCCAGGGCTAGCATGTCTGTCGCCCCCCTGAAAAAAATTTGTGCCCTTCTTCCATCATGGAGCTGATTCAGAGATGCGATTGCGAAAAGTTCGCAAATATACGCACCTTAGCTAAGATCTTAGCAGGTTACAGCCCACTGCAAAAACAGACACTCCCCTTGCAAACAGCGGTGGATCTTAAACTTAGATAATGTGACCATACGTCCCGTTTTGAACGGGACAGTCCCGTTTTTTGATGGACTGTCCCGTTGTCCCCGTGCCCCTCTTCGGGACGCCAAAATGTCCCGTTTACAGAGAGCAACACGTGACATACACTGTATGTCACCTGTTGCTCGTTGATAACGGGACATTTCAGCGCCATTTACTTACCAACAGCCGGACTGGCTGGGTCCCGACGCCCTGCTCACCCGCACGCAGCTCTGTTGACAGACGTCAGCGTGACGCTGGCGTCATTCTGCAGAGCGTGCCGCGGAGGAGAAAGCTGGAGAGCAGACGACAAGAAAGGTAAGTTTTTATTATTTGAAGCTGCTGGACCAATATTAAGGGGGAAATGGGGCTGCTGGACCAAGTATTAGGGGGACAATGAGGCTGCTGGATAAATATAAAGGGGGGAAATGGGGCTGCTGGATAAATATTAAGGGGGGAAATGGGGCTGCTGGACCAATATTAAGGGGGACAATGAGGCTGCTGGATGCGTAAAGTGACCAGCAGTAGGAGAGACTCCCGGATCACAAGCTGTCATTACCCTGTCTTCAGCGTGGAGAATCTTAGCACAGCCGTTCCTGGACGTCCCGGCGATACTTAGCAAAAGGACCATCTGATTCTTATAATTGGACAATAGGGGTATGCTATCTTGTTAGCTCTGGGACTTTTTCATAATTCATGTACATATGTTTTAGGTTTTATGTTTTTATTCATCTTAGTAAAAATGTATCTTTAGAACCATTTCATCAGTGGGTTGATTCCTTTTCGATTCATTGCACCTGGATGGTAATTAATTATGTCTCTCCTTTTTCTTTTGTATGTTATGGATGCCTCTTAGAAAGACCCTTTTAAACAGCAGTAGGACTTTAACAATTACATTTTTGAAGAATTTTTAAGGATTTTTTTGGAGGATTATTTCATTATCTACTTATATCTCAAAGAGACCTTTTTTGGACAGTTCTAAGAGACTCACTTTCTGAATTATTTATTTGCTTTGAAGAGACTTATCCAATAGGTTATACACTTCTAGAGACCATTTGTATGCCGCTTTATATATTTAACATTATTTTTACAATTTATAGTAATGTGGTATTAATAATTGACACGTCATTTTGGTTTTTATATTTCATTTATTTATTTAATCTTTTATCTTTAGTCACACAATTCAGAACTTTTCTCTTCCCATTGCCTCTTTTAATCCTATAATAAAATGTTGGTATGGAGCATTGCGATGTGAGTTGTGTTGTGTAGGTAGATATACACATATAAAAAATATTTAGACTTCTTTACATCACACTACATCACGCTAATTGTGTGTTCATTGTAAACATATACAGTACTTTAAACAAAAACATAAGCACAACACTACATGATGATATTACCTGGTATAAAAGTGTGTCTAACATGCTGATGCTGAAAACCCTTCCGGCAGCAAAGGGAAGGCGGAACATGAATGCCAGATTAGATCCTCGTTCTCGCTCTTTCTAAAAAGGATACAAAAAAATAAGTAAATAAATACAAATAGTAAAATATTTACTAAAAACATGGTAAAGTTATGTTTTCAATAACTTTACAGGTAGTTTTGCATTAAACCTTAGTACTATAACCGGTATCAATATGGAGGGTGCAAGGAATAATTATTTGTTTATATGAAGCTCTTTTATATACAAGCAGTAATATGTGGTTAGGTGAGGCTTATATTAATAAAAAAAAATTATTTTCTATTATATAACTATAGTTTTAAGTTTTTATTACAGAAGTATTAATAATAATAATAATAATAATAATAATAATATGTTTTTTTTTATTATAGAAGTTACAGAAAATACAGTAAATATATTTTTCCTGCATGATTGACTTCAAATTGTAATTTTGATTCTTGACCTTTAAAGGATATTTAAAAAAGAAATGTCAGCAGATTTTTCTTCTCATAATTTAATAATAGCATTTTATTTATCACATACTGTGGGCCAGATGCGTTCCATACGCATGAAGGTATGAAAGTCTGCTCACAGGAGGGAAGGGAGCTCCCATGTTCGGACTTTGGAGAAGACACACATCCATAAATCTACAGTATCTTAAATGTTCCATACGGATCTACATCCGTTCACATGCAGATCTGTAAGGAAATGCCTAATGCTGCCCACTCTGTTTAATGAGCTGGACAATCTCCACCTCCCTTGTGGGGTTTAGGCATGCAGAAGGCATGGCATGCCCTGCCACATAAATTGCATTCCATATGCAAGTTGTTCTGCTACGGAACATCTGGTGCACTCATGCACTGTTATACATTCTGTTATACATCCAGAGTTTACAACCTTGGGGGACTTACACAAGTAATTTGCCCAAGTCTTTTTTAATGTTATAATACTAAGAAAGACTTGCACAAATGACTTGTGTAAGTCCCCCAAGGTTGTAAACTCTGGATGTATAACAGAATGTATAACAGTGCATGAGTGCACCAGATGTTCCGTAGCAGAACAACTTGCATATGGAATGCAATTTATGTGGCAGGGCATGCCATGCCTTCTGCATGCCTAAACCCCACAAGGGAGGTGGAGATTGTCCAGCTCATTAAACAGAGTGGGCAGCATTAGGCATTTCCTTACAGATCTGCATGTGAACGGATGTAGATCCGTATGGAACATTTAAGATACTGTAGATTTATGGATGTGTGTCTTCTCCAAAGTCCGAACATGGGAGCTCCCTTCCCTCCTGTGAGCAGACTTTCATACCTTCATGCGTATGGAACGCATCTGGCCCACAGTATGTGATAAATAAAATGCTATTATTAAATTATGAGAAGAAAAATCTGCTGACATTTCTTTTTTAAATATCCTTTAAAGGTCAAGAATCAAAATTACAATTTGAAGTCAATCATGCAGGAAAAATATATTTACTGTATTTTCTGTAACTTCTATAATAAAAAAAAACATATTATTATTATTATTATTATTATTATTATTAATACTTCTGTAATAAAAACTTAAAACTATAGTTATATAATAGAAAATAATTTTTTTTTATTAATATAAGCCTCACCTAACCACATATTACTGCTTGTATATAAAAGAGCTTCATATAAACAAATAATTATTCCTTGCACCCTCCATATTGATACCGGTTATAGTACTAAGGTTTAATGCAAAACTACCTGTAAAGTTATTGAAAACATAACTTTACCATGTTTTTAGTAAATATTTTACTATTTGTATTTATTTACTTATTTTTTTGTATCCTTTTTAGAAAGAGCGAGAACGAGGATCTAATCTGGCATTCATGTTCCGCCTTCCCTTTGCTGCCGGAAGGGTTTTCAGCATCAGCATGTTAGACACACTTTTATACCAGGTAATATCATCATGTAGTGTTGTGCTTATGTTTTTGTTTAAAGTACTGTATATGTTTACAATGAACACACAATTAGCGTGATGTAGTGTGATGTAAAGAAGTCTAAATATTTTTTATATGTGTATATCTACCTACACAACACAACTCACATCGCAATGCTCCATACCAACATTTTATTATAGGATTAAAAGAGGCAATGGGAAGAGAAAAGTTCTGAATTGTGTGACTAAAGATAAAAGATTAAATAAATAAATATAAAAACCAAAATGACGTGTTAATTATTAATACTATATTATTATAAATTGCATGAGTGATAAAAATAATGTTAAATATATAAGGGCAGAGCCCGAAATGCGTAAAGTGACCAGCAGTAGGAGAGACTCCCGGATCACAAGCTGTCATTACCCTGTCTTCAGCGTGGAGAATCTTAGCACAGCCGTTCCTGGACGTCCCGGCGATACTTAGCAAAAGGACCATCTGATTCTTATAATTGGACAATAGGGGTATGCTATCTTGTTAGCTCTGGGACTTTTTCATAATTCATGTACATATGTTTTAGGTTTTATGTTTTTATTCATCTTAGTAAAAATGTATCTTTAGAACCATTTCATCAGTGGGTTGATTCCTTTTCGATTCATTGCACCTGGATGGTAATTAATTATGTCTCTCCTTTTTCTTTTGTATGTTATGGATGCCTCTTAGAAAGACCCTTTTAAACAGCAGTAGGACTTTAACAATTACATTTTTGAAGAATTTTTAAGGATTTTTTTGGAGGATTATTTCATTATCTACTTATATCTCAAAGAGACCTTTTTTGGACAGTTCTAAGAGACTCACTTTCTGAATTATTTATTTGCTTTGAAGAGACTTATCCAATAGGTTATACACTTCTAGAGACCATTTGTATGCCGCTTTATATATTTAACATTATTTTTACAATTTATAGTAATGTGGTATTAATAATTGACACGTCATTTTGGTTTTTATATTTCATTTATTTATTTAATCTTTTATCTTTAGTCACACAATTCAGAACTTTTCTCTTCCCATTGCCTCTTTTAATCCTATAATAAAATGTTGGTATGGAGCATTGCGATGTGAGTTGTGTTGTGTAGGTAGATATACACATATAAAAAATATTTAGACTTCTTTACATCACACTACATCACGCTAATTGTGTGTTCATTGTAAACATATACAGTACTTTAAACAAAAACATAAGCACAACACTACATGATGATATTACCTGGTATAAAAGTGTGTCTAACATGCTGATGCTGAAAACCCTTCCGGCAGCAAAGGGAAGGCGGAACATGAATGCCAGATTAGATCCTCGTTCTCGCTCTTTCTAAAAAGGATACAAAAAAATAAGTAAATAAATACAAATAGTAAAATATTTACTAAAAACATGGTAAAGTTATGTTTTCAATAACTTTACAGGTAGTTTTGCATTAAACCTTAGTACTATAACCGGTATCAATATGGAGGGTGCAAGGAATAATTATTTGTTTATATGAAGCTCTTTTATATACAAGCAGTAATATGTGGTTAGGTGAGGCTTATATTAATAAAAAAAAATTATTTTCTATTATATAACTATAGTTTTAAGTTTTTATTACAGAAGTATTAATAATAATAATAATAATAATAATAATAATATGTTTTTTTTTATTATAGAAGTTACAGAAAATACAGTAAATATATTTTTCCTGCATGATTGACTTCAAATTGTAATTTTGATTCTTGACCTTTAAAGGATATTTAAAAAAGAAATGTCAGCAGATTTTTCTTCTCATAATTTAATAATAGCATTTTATTTATCACATACTGTGGGCCAGATGCGTTCCATACGCATGAAGGTATGAAAGTCTGCTCACAGGAGGGAAGGGAGCTCCCATGTTCGGACTTTGGAGAAGACACACATCCATAAATCTACAGTATCTTAAATGTTCCATACGGATCTACATCCGTTCACATGCAGATCTGTAAGGAAATGCCTAATGCTGCCCACTCTGTTTAATGAGCTGGACAATCTCCACCTCCCTTGTGGGGTTTAGGCATGCAGAAGGCATGGCATGCCCTGCCACATAAATTGCATTCCATATGCAAGTTGTTCTGCTACGGAACATCTGGTGCACTCATGCACTGTTATACATTCTGTTATACATCCAGAGTTTACAACCTTGGGGGACTTACACAAGTCATTTGTGCAAGTCTTTCTTAGTATTATAACATTAAAAAAGACTTGGGCAAATTACTTGTGTAAGTCCCCCAAGGTTGTAAACTCTGGATGTGGCCCTATAATAATAAAAAATAGAATGTTTAACATGGATTGCTTAACTTTTTATTTTTAATCCAGAAAGCCTACATAATTCTTCTGCTGCTTATTTTTTACTAAAAGTGCCTATTATATTGGGCAACAGATGGGAAAATAAATGTTAAACTCTCCAGTCCATTAGCCAACCAGCTATTTCATTACACATTTGGATAAATAATTAATTGGACAAATTTAGATCGCCTTCAAACCTGTTTAATTGCTTGTAAATCAAATATGTGGTTGAGCATAATGAAAAAAAAATGTATACAGCCTTTCATTAATATTTGATTACCTAATTCTCACACAACTGCCTCATAAACAGGTCATTTTCTAGCTGATTTCCTCTCTAAGACAAACTGTCGCTTATTGATGCTGTATTTCAAAACACATTTGCAATTATTTAAAGGGTTAAATAGAGTTGTTGTACTTTAAATATGAATTAGCCTTGAAAACAATTTTCTATCTCAGTGACAGTTGATTGCTGTAACAAACTTACTGAAGTTTTTAGCTTATATATTTATCAGAATAGCCACCTCTACACCTGTTGTTTATTTGGGGTAAGTATTTTTCTTTGTATATAACATTTTAGAGTATTCTTAGATGTAAAACTGTATTGCAAGTAAAATTGTAAGCATTTTTAATGGTCTCTTTTATCATAACATCATAGATTAAGCTGTTGCAGGGATTTTTCTCAAAGTGACTAAGATCAAAATAACTGTAATTACATTACCTTCTCAAGTTTCGAAAGAGCTAACGAATAACAGTCCTTTGCTCTAAACTGCATGAATCTCATATTTGCTGGATGTGTTAGCTCTGTAATTATGCTGAGACTTGAAAATAACCTAATAAAATGATTACACAAAATATACATAATTAATATAAAATACCAAACAAATTAACGTTTATTACAATTCACTTAACAACCTGTTTCATTTCTATATATTTTTCAGGTAATTTTTCTTGTTAATACAAGTAAATAAACGATTAATTTCTAGATTACAAGATAAACAGGATACACAAACAATATCAGGTAGTTAGCTTGCTGAAGGCATTAATTGCAATGCCCCAAGGCAGATGCGGGTGTGGGTTGCTGCCAGAGCTGGTGCTAGCATGTCTGGCGCCCCCCTGCAAAAAAATTAATTTGTGCCCTTCTCCTTTATAAATAATTTGATAACCCAGAATAACATCGCTGTGCCCCCTCCATGCTCATACTACTTTGCCCCCATTCTTGCTGATACTGCTTGTGCCCATCATGTGTCTGCAGCCCCCCAGTACTCCCATCATATGCCACCAGCCCCACCAGTACTACCATCATGTGCCACCAGCCCCCCCAGTACTCCTATAATGTGCCCTCAGCCCCTCCAGTACTCCTATCATGTGTCTCCAACTACCACCCAGTACTCCCATAATGTGCCTCCAGCCCCCTCCTGTACTCTTATAATGTATTATAATCACTTATTTTATACTCACCTTACATTATCATAACTTAGTTAAAAAATAAGTCTATCCTCCTAAACTAGCACAGACACACAATTACTCAAACACCTGTTCCATAAAAAAAGCTCTTAACCTGCCGCAATATTAAATAAATTCTATTCATATTTTTTACCCAAATTTCTGCCCCAACGTTTAAATAATCTTATTTACAATGTTTAAAAAAATGAATAAATCTTATTACCATATACTTAACACACTGTCTACAATTAATAACCAGCTTTAATCAATACATTTATCCCCAAACAGATCAAAATTAAAACATGAATGTAAAAACCACACCAGCATAATAGAATAGGAAGCCACCCTCCCCATTTATCAGTTTCCCTGTCATGTCCACATGGTCTTTGGACCATTTAAACTCACAAAATGATACCCCCATTAACTTTTTTCTGCTCTTCTCCTAAATAGACTAACACAGCCTGCCCTCTATTCACTTCTCTACCTGTGCTTCTCATCACACCTTTCCCCCTTTTCACACCTCTATCTTCACACCTATTCTCCTCTTCACACTTTATTCTCTTCTTCACAGTTGACTTTCCCTCTTCCTCACTCTGCTTCTTTGCACCTCCTTGATTCCTTTCTCTTTGTCTAACAAGCCCTTTCTTCAGTCCCTTACCTGAATTCTTCAATGCTGGGACTCTCACGCAGACAGGGAGCGCGGAGCGCCATGATGATGTCATTGCTCGGCGCTTCTGCAACTCTCTGCCCCTGCTTGTCAGAAATGCCTGCTTGTGGTCATGCAGGCAGATCAGTAGCGCTGGATCTCTGTTCCTCTCAATGACAGTGTAACTGAAAAGTACAGTCACAGTGTCAGAGAGAAGAACTGTGCTCCGGCGCTAAGAATCTGCCTACATGACCACAAGCAGGCATTTTTGTCTTGGATGCTCATGACATTCATGTGGGCTGCCAGCGGCGATAGTAGGCAGAGGGGAGCGCCTCTTTGGCTTGGCGTCCGCCTTCCTCGCTTACCCCGCTTACCGTGTTCCGCCGGCCCTGATTGCAGGGGAGTCATATTTCATCTGTTGCAAACAGTATTAGAGTTGAGAGGTGATGTTTCCTATCCCAAGTCTAAATAACAGTGTAATAGTAAAGCTGGTCAGTATACTATACTGTATATATACTATAATATACTATACTATGATACTATAATGAGCATACGTATGCTCATTATATTATTATACTGTTTTCCCAGCAACTTGGCCACATGGTTGCACTCAGGTTGCTATTAGCAATAGAACCACGTCTCTGCCAACAGACTCTCATTTATTCATTCAAACCTGCAACCACCGCGCCGCCATGCGCATATTGTGTAATCCACTACTTGGTACTGTCACTCTTAATTGATGAACTAATTGAAAACTGAACAGGACTGTTAAAAAAGCTTTTAGTACAGGATACGTTCACTCTTGAGACACCTGACCCCGATAAAGCTCGATCCTTACACGAGTGAAACGCGTTGGGAGTGGTGCCTGGAGATCTCCGTTAACCAGCGGCGTCCAAGAGGAAAAGCTAACAGCTATTTGTTTATTGAAGCAATCCGCGAGTGAGAGATAAGGTCTGGAGACTACCGCTGCAGTGTGCACGCTGTCAGCGCACAGCCCTCCTCCGCTCAACACACAGACTGGAAAACCTGCCACCGAGGCTCAGGCAGAGCCTGAAGGTATTTGCCATATGGCATTTTGCTTATCCCCACAAGTATTGGGGAAGGATTTAACTATTTTCAGCATTAACTTTTACTGTATGCACAGAAATTGGTCCATTGAAACATCTTTGCCAAAAAAACACTTGGAGTAATTATTTGCATAACTAACTATCTATTCTGTGTATAACTACTTTACCAAAATCTCTGCCACCGAGGCTTAGGCAGAGCCTGAAGGTATTTACCCCACGGCATTTGCTTATCCCCCACCAATATCGGGATAGGACTTAACCACGCGCAGCATTAACTTTTATCGTCTGTATAGACATTGGATCATTGCAACATCTCTGCCAAAAATACTTGGAGCAATCTTTTATACTAATACTAATGTATTATAACTTTATCAAATGAACTGACTTTTTAAACCTGGAACTTTTACTTTTGTTCACTGTTTTATAAACATTGGAATATTGCAACATTGTTGCCAAGAAGTATATAGAGACACTTTCTACTTAACTATTGATCTACCCTGTTTATTACTATTTTATCAAATGAATTGATTTTATACAGATTATATGCAATAAATAAATACTGAACTTTTTTAATTGAATTATTTTCCTTATGGTTGATGTGGAGCACGGGTAGCACAACCCTACTTGTTGCCAACGTCTTAAGGGTTTATATGCTTATATGTTTGGCCTGGATGTTGACCTAGCTGTGGAGGTATATACTCTTCTTTTATTATACATACTATGGAAACTAATTAGCTGATGTAAATCTGTTACAGATCTTGTTAATTCAGCACATATAACATAAAAAAATTTCTGGCTCATTAACCATTATGTTAGTTTTAACTAATTATACAAGTCTCAACAGACATCTCTGGAAACATAGACCATGTAATTCACTGCTGCTTTTTCACACAAGTGTACTACAAGTTTTCTTAACGATAACTTTGTCATATGTTGTGCATTTTTATATCTTACTATCACATATTTGTTTGATTGTTCCATACTATAATAACTATTGTTTTATCTTCCGATACAGTCTTCAAAAATCTCTGTATTGAAATCTATCTATCTATCTATCTATCTATCTATCTATCTATCTATCTATCTATCTATCTATCTAGGAACAGGGTGGTTTTAAATTGCACTTTAAGATTCTGATTCACAGTTTAGAAAATGCTGCTTTTTAGGTGCGTATATTTAAGAAGGGATAAACTGCATTGGCTGGCCCGGTTAGGCAAAAATGTTCTTAATTATCCTCCCTACGCACACAACTACAAACCTAAAGATAAGCTAGCCCTATGGCATTCGTAAGTTGGTTAAGAATCTAAAAACCGGGGGCATGTCAGGAGAGACCTTTTTGCGTATAATTAAGAACCTAAATCGTTCTTAAGTGTGGATTTTCACCCAACTGAAAATCCATAGGGAGGACGTTTATGTCCTCTTGGACAGAAGCTGATGAGGAGAATAATACATGGTATTTATAAGGGTTAAAATGTGCTACTAATTCTAGAAATGGTTGATCATTTAATATAATTTATCTCATCCAGGAACATTTCCACACCTCAAAAGAATGGTCACTGAAAATGTTTGGATTCATATGGACTCTACAATTAACAAATAATCTAATACTGATTACTGTTACTCCCTGGCATTTGGACAAAATAATAGCAACTACTGAGTTAAGGACAACTTCTCTCCCTGTTGGAACTTGATTGAATACTGCAAGGTTATTTAAATGAACTCTTTAACTCACTAATGTAATCTTAAAAATAAAAAGCAAAAAATTAAAACAGAAACCAATATTTGGATAGGTGTAAATGCATGTTGACATAACCAACTGTACTATGTAGGACAAGGTTTGCTCAAGATATATATTTAAAATATCCTCTGATTCTTCATTTTGTTCTAGCCATTGCCCCTTCTGGTCCCTTGATGGGTGTTTTATCCTACCTGGTCTCAATGTAATACTTTTCTCAGTTTGCCATTATTTATCTAGTATTTAGATGGGTGACAAAACTGCATGGTGTTAGGTATATATCAGGAATTGGAGACATGCTGATTGACAATGACAGACTTTATTATTTATTTATGATGAATCAATTAGTAATACAGAGCAACGTATCAAATAATATATACAGGTTCAAAAGTCTGAAAATACACAGTAGTACTTCAGAGCAAGTCAAATAGTAGGTGTTATATAAGCCCCAATGTACAGTATGATGCAAGATTTAGTCCCAATATCACCTTGGTACAGGTGGCCAGTAACGGTGAGCGTATAATGGTTCATGCCTTTTCAGTCATTCCTGCACTCCTCTCTGGTGCTGTGATTAGTTCCTTGCAGGTGTGCTGCTGCCTAGCAACATCTCTGTGCAGCACAGGCCCTACACAGGTGAATTCATCATGATCAACCCATTTAATCCCATCAGCCCTGCTCTCCACTGCCAGAGTATCAGGCTCACTTGGTTTGTCTTGTGTGTGACTACTCCAGCGTTCTACTTGTGTCCCTTTGTTCATGGATTCTGTCCCTAGTACCGAGCCGTGGTACTTCTGTTTCAGTCTCCTTTCCTCGTGTTCACCTCCTGGCTCCCTGCCAGCCATTCCTCAGAATCAGACACTCCAGATTCCAGTCTTCTGTTCATATCTCATCAACATCTCTGTCTGGCTTCCTCCTCTACCCCAGGGCTGATACCTGTTTAGTGACCTGCCATGGTTTCAAGCCAAGACGGTCTCCACCATCAGGGGCTCCAGTGAATACCAGACCACGGTGTAGACTCCACTTCTAGGTGGTTAGTCCAAATCTCCATCAGGGTCCTGGTTGTTTCCCTGTGATTCCAAGATAGAGCAACAGCAGAATATTAATTTCGGCAAATCCTACTCCATTGTGATAGTCCCCAAGCCCCTTAGAATTACTGATTGACACAACACACAATGTAAGCCTGGCACAAATCCTTACCACACTACATGGCTTGTCTGGAGTTAAGTAAAATGTAGATGATGGTTAGGATGTTGGCTGGAGTGGACTTGGAGAAGCTGCACACTGCAGGAAGATAACCAAGGATACATCACTAGAAGTCAGCAGATTAATTGATTGATCTATAAATCACCAGCAGATTAAGTAGTGCTTTATCATTTTAACAATCATTATGACAAGACTGGGTACCTTTACAGGGAGACTGGGCCCTGCCCGCAAACTTACACTCTTTAGGAAATTTCGGTTTGATACATAAGGGCAAATGCTATCTATCACACAATGTAAAAGGAGAAAGGGCTCAGTGCTGTGTATGATCCAGTCACACAGCAATGTTACTACCAGGACTGAGGGGATATTACTATTGAGAGAGACAGGGTGTATAGTAACTAGAGATGTTCACTGACGCCTGTGTTTTGGTTTTGGTTTTGGTTTTGGATCTGTATTAACTTTGTGTTTTGGTTTTGGTTTTGCCACACCCGCCCCCACGTGTTTTGGTTTTGG
>WWET01000892.1:9834-20795 GCA_011038615.1 Limnodynastes dumerilii | reverse complement strand
CGTAGACGGCGTTGCACTATTACTACGCATGCGCAGTTATGCGAATTTTCTAAGATCCTAAATATACGCACCTAAGTTGCGTGAAAATCGTATCTCTGAATCAGCCCCTTATTTTCAAACTCCTACTTAAGTCTGGATCCAGAGCTATAAGATGATCATGAACCATGATCTTATATCCAATGATTGAACAAAATATTGTGTAGTCTGTACACAGCTCTAGTGCCAGCTTTAATCCTAACTTTTTCATCACCTCATTAGTTCTATAATTGCTGAATTTAAATACATTTTTCAAATGCCAAATAAACACACCCAAAATGCTCTAGTGCGATTATTTGGTCTTTTGACATGTTTGATTTAAATCAAGCTCCCGATATTTTAAGGGAACCAATCATCAAGATGAATGGCTCCCTCTTCTTCAAAGCATATCTATGTACTATGCTGCTCTGACAGCTTTAAAGGTATACTTTAAAGCTGTCAGAGCAACATAGTACATAGATATACAGCAGCGGCTATTGTAAGGAGTAGTACAGACAGGGATCAGCCGAAACCGGGCTGTGAGCAGCGCGGCTTCGGCTGATTCTTGTCTGTATTACTGCCTGCAATAGCCGCTGCTGTATATCTATGTACTATGCTGTTCTTACTGCTTTGATAGCTTCAAAGCTGTCAAAGCAGCATAGTACTAGCCCTGGCCTCCCTCTTCTGCTAGGATTATTGGTCCCAGCAGAGGAGGTGTATGGTGCCGATAATGGGACATTCCCCTAGCGGGAAATCGTCCCGTTTATTGGCCCAGTTTAACTATATGTTCCATATAGCTTCATTTATTTTCCACAAAACTGATGTAATTCTTTATCTTTCAAATGGCTAAAATTGGAAGAATGTTTCTGGGTCTCCAAGAAAAGCACAATTGTTGCAGAATGACACATGTGTACCACCTGCTCTTTGGCAGGATCCACAAATGTATCAATTTTGCTCATACGCCTGCATAATGTGGATCATGTTGCACTTCTTTTTCTGATATTATAGCACTTTTAACTGGGCAGTGGTTTTCTTTCATGCCATATCATATGTACAGTCTGTTTAAGGAGGCAAATGATTATACTTTGTTGGTGCCATTCCTCTGAGCAGGTGTATGATTTTTAGAAAGTATGGCCCAAAATTCTTTAGGGCTGATTCAGATCACATGACTTCTCAAACCACAAACATAAAATAGTTTCTAGGAACTAAAAGCTTTTACACTGACAGTTATTGGTCTCTTAACACCTGCTTTATGGTGCAGGCTTTTAAAGGGTAAAAAAATAAATAAAAATAAAAGAATGACTGTTTACTGTGATTTAATCCATTATTTCCAAAGTGCGCATTAAAATAAATGTGTAACAGATTAAAGATACTGTTTGTCAATACCAATGTACAATCTGAAATTGATATAATAGAGGAAAAGTTCATTTTTGGGTAAACAGAGGGTAACATGGAAAGCAAATTCATGTAGCTCAGGGTTGCCGTCTTTTTAGAGCTTCCCTCCTGGAGAACCCAGAGGGAAGCCATAGATTTATGCAAGGGGCGGGGCTTGATGACACAATTTATGCAAATCACGTCATTAAGCCTCGCCACTGTCAATCACTCCTGTAATCTCTAGCGTTTCAGGGGATGGGCACATCCCTTATAACGCTAGGGATTACAGTACTAATTGATGGCTAGTGGGGCTTGCAGGAGCTTTGCCAGCTCTCCCGGGATACTGGGAGAAATGCCCAAATTTCGGGAGTCGGCAACCCTGATGTAGCTAGTAATTGCTATTTGCTGATAACATAATGGATCTGATTCAGAACAGGTGCTTTTTTCTAAAGTTCATACTGATTCAGCACTCTGTATGCAGGCATGCAAATAAAAACTAAGACAAAGCACACAAAACAAAACATAAAGGACTCTGATCCAGAGACTTAGTGCAGCGGAAGTTACTGAAAATGGGCTGGATCCAGACTTAAGTAAGTGCTTGAACTTAGTTACTCCTGGGCTAAACCATGTTGATTGCAGGGGAGTCATATTTCATCTGTTGCAAGCAGTATTAGAGGTGATTTTTCCTATCCCAAGTCTAAATAACAGTGTAATAGTAAAGCTGGTCAGTATCTGTGTGCAGTAAGCAATTCAAAGATATATCCCTGCATGCAAAGAATACAATTAACTTGACTCTCCTGAAATCAACATGGTTTAGCCCAGGAGTAACTAATTTCACTAATTTTTAAGTCTTGATCCAGCCCCAAATCTCAATCTGCACCTTCAAAAATCCATTGTAACCTAATGTTAAATTTCAGCAACATCACTGGAAAATCTCCATGTTTGCCACAGTTCAGAAAATCATCTTGTCTGACTTAACAAGCAACAGTAAAAATAAACAGCGATTGGCTGTGCTCACATATACATATATACAACAGAGACTTATTTTAAAAAAAATTACAATTTTTATGGTAATTATATAACAGATAAAACACAATAGACCATATTAATATTTTGTTGTGTCTGGGACTTGTATTCATCAAAGTGGCTAATTAGGTGGAGAAATGCACACTGTTCATTACCTAATGTTCCAGGGTATTAAATAGCTTTTAACTCGGAGCTTGACTGATTAATGAGAGTATAAAGACTACTTGTGAAACTCAATTAATCCTTCCAGTCTTGGATAAATGTAGTGAGTTTCTGTTTCCCACCGTGTCTGTTGCTCCATGTGTGTCCCAGGCAAAAGGGTATATGTTACCCACCAACTAGTATAGCCAAAACATAAGATCCAAGGTATGTTTATGACTTTGAAAAATTGAGAAAGTTGTACTATAACCAAAAAAATGCAAATAAGCAAGTATTGAAAATTAATATGGCATATATTAACGAGACCAAAATGATTAACAGTCACTAATGTTAGCAGGTGATATGGTGTGGGGTGAATAGTTTATTTTTTTTATTTATATCAAGCATTTTTATATTCTACTACCCCAAGAGTCTTTTGATGCAGGCTATCCATGATTTTAGTTAACTTTTTTCATTGTCTCTAATGTAGTTATACCCTCTTGAGTATGGCATTTAGAACTGACTACAGTATTCCAGGTAAGTGCCACTACTAGTTCTTTCTTTCTTCTGATAATGAAACTATAGTCACACTCCTGACCAATCCTTGAGCCTATCTAGATAATCTATAATTTTTTACCCCTCTAAGGGGTAAAGACCAAACTTTGCTGGCGATTATGCCATCAACGTATTCACTAAAGGCAAAGTCCCAGGACTTTAGCCTTTTGCAAAATCGACCCGGCAAACATCGCTGGACAGAAATCGCCCAGATGTTTTCCATAGAAAATAAACAATTTGCCGTATTCACTAAAGGCGATTTGACTAAATCGCCTTTAGTTCGTCAGCAAAGCGCTGAAAATCAAGGCGCCTTTTGTGTGGGGCTCCCCACACTGTGCCAGGAAAATACATGTCAAAATATTTGACGTGTTTTTCTATGTCCCAAACCCAAGTGCAGCATGTTTTGAATGCTTAGCATGGCTGCACTGATAGAATTATAAGGAAGGACCAGAACTTCATCTTCAAGCAAGCGGACAAGATTCTTCAAGCAACTGGAGATTACCTGCAAAGAAAGAAGAAACTACAAGCAACTCTTCCCAAGAATGATGACAGCTAAATTGTGAGTCTGAAATGTTTTTATTGACTTTATGCATCACACTTTAGTTTAAAAGACATCTATTACAACACAGTGTGGCCACCTGTGGTAAGTTTACAGAGTATGGGGCAATATTATGCACTTTAAATGTTTATTTTAGGCACACATGTATGTAAATGTATACTGTATGTTTGTTGTACACTGTAGTTTTTTTTAGGCACCAGATACAGTGCAGCATGTTTAGAAGGCTTAACATTCGGATGCTGATATTACTCCAAGGCTCAGCAATGCTGAGCCTTGTAGTTCTATCAGCGCAGCCATGATAAGCATTCAAAACATGCTGCGCTTACGTTTTTTGTTTTTTTAAACATAAAGCGACAGTGATTTTTCAAGGGAACGGAGCTTGAAAATCACGGGTGAAAATCGACGGTTAGTGAATACCATGATTTTTACAAAAAAAAAATCGCTGTAAAATCGCGGCAAGACCGATCGATTTGAAATCGCTGCCAAAAATCAACTTTGGTAAATATACCCCTAAGTGTGTATACCCTTTTACATATTTTTGTATCATTTGCAAAAAGGCATACTTTCCCTTCAAAACCATATGTAATTTTGCCACTTAAATTATAAAATAGTTCTGGTCTAAGAACATATCTCTGGAGAACTCCACTGGTAACCTTTTTATCCTGAGATTAAAACTTACTAACACAAAAATTTTTTAATCCAATCCCAAGTTTTACAATGTATTTAACAGTCCTCAATGTGAAAGAGAAATAAAAGCCTTACAATTTATTTATGTCTACAATTCCCCGTTTATGTACTTGTTACTTGTTGCTGTGATATTCGCAGCAAGACAAACTCTTTCTCCTCTGGCTGCTTGAGCAGATCTTGGCTGTTATTATGCAGCCAGAATTCTGTTCTCTCAGAAAGCTGGATGTTAACAATCATAGCTGTTGCTAACCAGTCAGGTTACTTTGTAAACAGCACAGCCAAGGAGAACTCTCCCTTGCTAGTGATATTGGGGTACATCCAGACCTACGGGCTAGTTACATTACAACGCGTAACATATTTATGCTATCAGAATTACTATGCACTCCCCTAGGCACTCCCCTCAGTCGTACGTACTTTTGCTGTTTTACGCTTTCCAAACCCTACCTTAACTTTTCAAAGCTGACTGCTGTCGGCCCTAATGGTTGCACGTACTTACACGCCTAGCACGCCCATACTATACCATTTAAATGCCTCACCCCACCTCTGGCACACCCCTTAGTCCATAGTTTTTCTCTTAATACTAGGATGGCCACGCACATGCACAGTATATATAAAATAGCATACGTAGCACTGGATCTGGGCCATTGTCTTGCTATTGGTCTACTTGCCTTGTCTTGTCATTTTATCTCTGCATTACAGTTCTTTGCCTTTCTTGTTAGCCAATTGCCGGCAGTCTCCATTTTTTAAATCAGTGGTGCTGCATTTACCGATGTTGCAAAGATTTTTGTGCCGACAGGTAAGTGTTCTTACCTAACCCTAAACTTCAATTTTTCACAGTCTAACCCTAACCTTCCCCTTCAGTTCTAACTATAGCTTTCCCCTTCTCGAGCCCTAAAATTAACCCTCTAAGTTCTGCAGCCTATCCCTAATGCTCCATGTTCCACAGCCTCACCTTCCATATCCAGAGCTCTAACCCTAACCCTCCATCTACCACAGCATAACCCTAAACTTCCCCTTAACCTGACCCTAATTATGCCATTGCTGCTGCCTCCTTTCGCTATTAGCGGGTCAAAATAGGAACCCGTTCCCAATAGCAATTTTCAACAATAATACAGTTGGCATTCAGCTGGCAGCTGTATCATTGTTGTAATAGGGCCGTCCAGACCGGCAACCATATCCTGTTACCTTGTATTTGTATACCTGCCTGGACCCAGTTACCCTGTACATGCCTAGATCTGGTGTCTTTGTTTTGTATGTCAGTACTATACTCAGCCCTGTCCAGTTTGTCAGCCCTTGTCCTTATTGTACCTAATCACTCCCTGTCCTGTTATGATGTCTTACTCCCAAACCACCCTTGCTACTCTAGGAGTTGCCACCGGGGGCTGCGGTGTGCTTAGTGCCTGGGGGCCCAACCACTTCAAGGGGCCATAGCAAAGACCTTGCCCCAGTTAGACTCCGTGCCCTGGTGTGTGGCAACCATAAAATTATTACCAGCCAAACAGGGGAACTACATTCACAGGTAGTCAACATTACAGAACCCTGATTCAGCCCAAGCCTTGGGAGACCAAGAGCTTCCCAAATTTGGAGACCAGTGCCATGGACTGTTCACTCTCTCGAGCTTGTGCTTCAGAGGACTCTCTGGCAGTTTTAGTGCCTGTGCCTTTGGGTATTGGCCACCATTGCCAACTGTTTGTCATGATCAGGTCATGCCTGAGAATATCTATTTCCCAAGCTGCCTGCCAAACCAAGCGTTGCCCTTCCTGAGTTGTCTCAAAGTGCTACCTTGCCTGAGACACCCCACAGGGCTGCCCAGGCACCTCACAGCGCTGCCCAGTCCAAGCCACCTCACAGCACTAGGTAATTGATTTAGCTCAGTACACCTTTTGCTATCAGATGTAATGGCTGGCTGTTTTACACATTAGAGCCACCTAATCAGAACACATTTCACCCTATTCACACTTGAAATGTCACTTGCAATACCTTTTGATTAAGTGTTGCATGTACAGTCTAGATGTGCTGGTCAAGACATCCAAAATAACATGTTATGTTCATTAAGGTAGGTCCTGGCTTTCAGATATCTGTTGGCAAGGAGAGTGGTTATTGGAGTAATCTCATGGGTGCATAGATATCATGGAACAGGAATTGTGGACCCCATGCATCACTTACTCAGTTGTTTCAGGTTTTTTAATGTGTTGTAATTTATGGGAAAATGAGAACCCTACATTGTCATTAGCTGAGCCACAAAAACATATGTACACCTTCTGTAAATCTGAAGCAGCAATAAGAATTTTTGAATATGGATTTTCAGTATATATGTAACATGATTCATGTAACTGAACATGCACATGTAAGTATAATTTTTTTTGCTGCAACAAATGTGTTTTTATGTTTTTTAAGTGGATTTATTACTAAGTGTAGATAAAACCAAAATGGCCAACAACGATGATATGACTATGAGGTTGTGGGGAAGTCTTTACCTGGTGTATTTAGGGTCATTAATCCAATGGTGCAAGTAGATTTATACTCTTAGCTGTAATGTACCAAACCATATGTTTCTTCCACCCATGCGCTTTATTGGCATATTGTACCACATCTTTCTAGTGGGCTATGTCTGTTTATTACATTTCTTCCCTATATGAAAAGCTTCATCCCATTTTTATACATTAAAACACATCTAAACTGTGTCAGTTAATTTTATGATTTTTTTCCTTTGGATTCCCATCCTTGACCCTCTCCAGCCCTCCTATCACCCTCCATTTCTGCCTAGTTTACTTCACCCATACCCTGGTTCTGTGCATTTCTCCTCCTTGGTATCCTCCAGATGAGCATTGGAAAAGTTGATCTGGTTGGTACATGTAGACATATGGGTTACTCATTGGAAAAGTTAAGCATGCAAAAGCCATGACCATGCATGAGTGAGGTGATAAGCCTTGCTTACTCATCACTTGTAACATATAACAGCGTTCAGGGATGGATTGGGTGCACTTGGCTTCAAATACACAAGCAAATCCTTATAAGTGGGACATACTCTGGTTGTTCTTATTACAACATCCCTAGTCAGACTCCATTTAGCTTTTAAGTTCTTAAGTGTTATCATGATTTGTTTAAGTGTGGGTATCAAATAACAAAGTTAATTGGTTTCTATCCTTGGTGTACCCTTAAAATGCAACAATATATTAAATAGTAGTGAACAGGCTGCTTATTTATATTTTTTACACAAATGCATGCACTGTGGCATTTGAAGACTTAAAAATAAAATAAAAAAAAGAGTAGTAGATTTTATAGGGCTGGATCCAGACTTAAGTAAGTGATTGAAATTAGTTACTTCTGGGCTAAACCATGTTGATTGCAGGGGAGTCATATTTCATCTGTTAAAAGCAGTATAAGAGTTGAGTGGTGATGTTTCCTATCCTAAGTCTAAATAACAGTGTGATAGTAATGCTGGTCAGTATCTGTGTGCGGTAAGCAATTAAAATCTATATCCCGGCATGCAAAGACTACAATTAACTTGACTCCCCCTGCAATCAACATGGTTTAGCCCAGGAGTAACTAATTTCAAGCACTTAAGTCTAGATCTAGCCCTATGTGTTTAGTGGGGTATTTCAAGCCAGCAGTAAAATGTAGAAAGTCCAATAGGCTTCAGTATTAGATGGAGTCAACATACCCAATCCTATTCCTTGCGAATAAATCAATACCTCACAGATATTTAACATTCACAAAACAGTTCACATATATCATCACTGTTGTCATCGCTATCCCCCATTTGGTAATCAATATTTCTCTTTCTATACCATCAGGTGCAATCAGATTGTACAGTTCTACTGTCAATGGGTTCTATATATACAGAACCTTCGGCCAGCATAAGAAACGTTCCCACACTGGCCGAGGGTATAAATAGAACCCATTGACAGTAGAACTGACATTAGCGGCGGGATGTCCTGGAAGCCAGGGATTTTTTTTTTGCAAAGACACCCCATATTTGGGTTAAAATCTTACAAGATAGGATCCATTACAGAAGTAGATCCCATCAAAGCAGGTAAGTATGATTTTTTCTTAATTTTACAGTATTTAGGAGCTCTATTTATATACAAGTTCATTTTTAAATGAAAGAGGCTGATCCAGACTTGCTTCTCCTCACAGCGAGCCTGGCAGCTTCCTTAATAAAACTCACCTGCCCTGTGAGGTCCCGCGATGATCTCTGTGGTCATCACAGGAAACTACATTCATATGAAGTATGAATAATGTCCTGTGAATGCACAGAGACTCTCGTGCGGGACTTTGAAAATTTCAGAGTTCCGACATGAAAAGCACTGCGCATGCGCAGTGTCTTCATACCGGATCTCCAAAATCTTATTATTGGGGTTATTGGGGGGTTTTTTATGTGTGCATATGTTTATAATTTATTTTTTAAGGTTAGATTTATTTTTAAAAAATTAAATTTTTTTTTACTTTCCACACATGGCTGTATTCCGGCGGTCTCCCCATACATGCCCCCCTTTTCCTCCTCCTAATAACAGCTATTAAGGGGAGGAAAAGAGGGGTATATGGGGAGATCACTGGAATACTTACCCCTAACGCCACCTTGAGCTGGCGTTAGTTTTTCACCGGGAGCGGAGTGTAAAACTCCGCTCCCAGACTTTATAAATATTACGAACCGCCGGCCCGATCTGAAAAGAACGGGCTGGCAGGGGGATGCTTTATGTACAGGCATCGCCATGGAAACTGTAGGTTTCCATGGCGATGCAAGGTTTATAATTATAAAAGGCTTAATTTTCCTGTGATAAAGCCAGTTTTCACATGAAAACGGGCTTTATCACTGTAAAATGATCTCTATAAATAGAGCCCTTAATGTTAACTTTTTTTTTACTGTAAAGGGCCAGACTTTTATTTTATTAGGTATCTAGGGGGGATATTTACATGCCGCTGTGGGCCCTAGATCACAGGTCATGCTGGTGCTTGTGGTTTTCTAAGCATCAGCATGTCCTGTAGTTGTGACATTTTTTTTTATAGTTTATTTAAGTTTATTTAATGTTAAATTTATTTGTTCATTTATTATTTTGTAACTTTAAAAAATTTTTTTTTGTTTTGTGCTTTTTATTTTAGCACTTAAACAATTCTCCGGGATGGTGTAAGAGTATGGTAGAAATGCAGGCACCTTACAATACTCCTGATAATATTATAACACCCCTTTTCTCATTTAAATATCATGGAACTCCCTATTCCACATGCACAGTAGAGGCGGAATCAGATTGATGGGCAGACCTGCGCCCATCTTTATGTGCTCGCACCCGTTGTGAGCAGGTGCAGTGCTCATTTTGGCTATCCTTCCATCTGAATCTGGCCCAGAATGTTTTATATGATGTCAGCATTGACTCATTTTGAAATTGTTTGACATTATTGAAGTGATTGCCTTGGAGCCCCTAAGCATGCTCACTGGTGTATACCAACTTCCTGACAATCAGGTATTGGAATTAAACTTTTTAACTACTTGCTACTGATTTTTTCACCAGTCTTTCTTACCAAATAATCTATGGACTTTAACAAGCCTGGCCAACCTGAGGCTCTCCAGGTGAAACTGCAACTCCCAACATGCTTTGACTGTATATACATAGCAGATACCTGACAATATTCTCAATATTTATTAGGCACTCATTATTAGCCAATTTTTGTGTGTTTTTTTCTGATACTTGACAAAGCATACTGGGAGTTGTAGTTTAACAACTCCTGGGGAGCCACAGGTTGGCCAGGCTTGGACTATAAGCTCTGAGATACGATTTCATACCCTACAACTGTACCTATAAACCATCTACGATTGATACAGTCATTCACAACAACCAGTCATACCAAATAAAGTCACGGACCACTTTAATGCGTTTAAAAAAAGGGGCATAGGTTTATTAAATGAAAAAGTTATGTAAATGTGTTTATTAATTGCTTTCTGACTATAAAATTTAGGGTTGAGCCTAGGTGGCAATAGCAGGTGTGTGTCACCCCAGGAAACTTAAATGACCAAACCAAAGGTCAACACAGGCACCCTACCCTCCCCCCAACCCATATCCCCCCAGGCCACACCCTTTCAAAGTGCAATCCTCATCATAGGAGGATGCAAACCAAGGACCCCGTCGTATGTCAGGAAACCTGGCGTTAATTAGAAGGGTGCGCCTCTACTTACATATATTTTCTCCATTCTTTTATGCGCCAAACTTAAACGGTGGCACATCACCTCTACCACCCAAGCGAAGTTCCCTCAAGTACCTCCGCCCGCCACCTAACAACCCCTTAAAAAGTCCAACAGATTCTGGACAAATAACAAATTTCCTCCGTCAGAAAGGTGAACGCCATCTGAACAAAATAAAGAGGACTCAGCATGTCCTATCTGAGGATGACGAATGCTTTTTCCCCCAAGGGAAATAACCAATTTGGTGACAAATTTATTCAGATATTTCCTAGCCCCATCAATCTTTTTTAAGGAGCCTGATCTACAAGACCTACTTGGTATAATCTGCGACCACACAATCACCAACTCGGGAATTGTCAATTGTATGGCCCAAAATCCTGTTTTATTTTAAATTTTAAAGCACAGGACTTCATATTACCCAAATCATCT
>WWET01000891.1:428511-446058 GCA_011038615.1 Limnodynastes dumerilii | reverse complement strand
TTGTTTACAGTGTGGATGAAAAAGTACAATTTTTTTTTTTTTTTTTTTTTTTTTTACATTTTGTCTCCATCTGTAGGGCTGAGATTTGTGTATGTATAGAAGAGCAATAGTGGCTCTTGGCAAATTATTGCCCAAGAAGAGTAAGATCACAGCTATTGGGTGTGAAGCCTCTGACCCAATGCTTCAATCACTCCCTGTTTACATAGTAATGTAATGCAGCAATTAGAATTTTACAGTACACTTCATGGAAGCGGTATTATGAGTTTTTGCTCCATTATTCCACTAGCTATTCAATTGATGTAGTTTTTTTTTTTTTTACATCACTTATACTAAAACACCTATAAATCTTATTAGCCTCTCACATTTGTAAAGTTGTCCAAATTTATTTTTGTTTTTTTCTGTTAACTAATTCTGCAGATCCCATGTCACAATGCCAGATTAAATGGAGACTTTTTCCAATCTAGTCTGTCAAATTATGCAAGTTACACATGATATGCAGATATCATCTGATCCTAATGACTATGCATTACATGTTAAACACGAGCTGTTAATTTTGATATACGAAGTTCCCATTTTTACATGTGATGGTTTATTATGCTGTGGGGTGGGGGGATATGATGGCTGTTTTCAAATATACCAAGGCGTTTAACTAGGTAAAGGAGTAGGGCAAAGGTATTTTATATAAAGAGATGATTTACTGTTGCATTCCCCACATAGGGTGAGGGATTTCTGAAATAGGGGCATCTGAAAGTTCCTTTTCAGATGTCCCTATTTCGAATACCCCTCCATTGTAGAAAATTTTCAGAATTTCCTATAGGCATACTCACCCATTCCTTTTCGGAAATACTGCTACCGCAGGACCCGCTCCACGGGAAAGGTGAGTAACGGGATGGTTAGGGTTAGGCTGCGGGAGATGGAGGGTTAGGGTCAGGCTGCAGGGAAGGGAGAACTAGGGTCAGGCTGCGGGAGATGGTGTGTTAGGGACAGGCTGCGGGAAAGGGAGGGTTAGGGTCAGGCTGCGGGAAAGGAAAGGTTAGGGTAATGGAAGGGGAGGGTTAGGGCTAGAATTAGGGGAATGGTTGGGGTAGTTTTCAGGCTTACCTTTTGGAGCACCCTGTTCGGTGCTCCGTGGATCAATTGTTATGCCTCATCGAGGCATATGCAATCGAAATCCCAGCCAGTTGGAAACTGACTGGGAGGAAATGGCCCTATCGCAATAGGGCCGTTCTTTCCGGGGACCCACACCTGATGATTTAGAACAGGAGGCATGCTTATAAACTGGAGGATGGTAGGTTTATAGGAAATGTGTGGAACTATTACTTCAGTAAAAGCGTAGTTGAGTGGAATAGCCTCCCATCTGAGATAGTAGAGACACAGTCTAACATTTGAAACATACTTAAAATAAATATAATTTTGAATCTTAAACTTCTTTTAGAGTCATGGGTGAATATGGTTTAAAAAAAATAAAATAGGAAAGATTGAATGAGTCAATTGATTCTTCTGTCACATTCTATGTTTTTGTTAGATAGTTGCTTTGGATGCTATATACAGTATATACTTGTTTTCGTTACTTTATATTCTGATCGTTAAAGCCAGCTTCACACACCTTGTTTATCGGTGCTATCACCCCAGAGCATTGTTCAGGAAAGGTAATTTTGGTTACTGGTATGGTAGCTTTTGTTTTATTTATTATTATTATTATTATTATTATTATTATTTTTATTATTCTTCTTCTTTCCTGTGCAGTCCTGAAGTTAAATGCTATCATCCTGGTTACATGAAAGTACCGAGACCTTGTTAAATAAAGTTAATAAAGGAGCCTGTCTGTGCTCCATAAAGTTTTATAATTGGTAAGGGATTTAGTGGCCTAAAAAAATATTTAAAAGTTTGTAAATGTATTTTTTTGTTGCTAATAAATGCAAAAGTGGATGTGACTTTGAAAAATAAACATTATGTTTAGAAAGATTGTATCCAGTTTAGATATTGAAAATGTTTCTGCAAATACCACCCTTTTAACACTAAACTTCAGTAGATCAGCACTTAATTAAAATAGCCTATGTTATTAGCTATACTTGGAGTGGGAGTAGATGAGGGGGAATCACCAAAATGATGAGTCATTTTGATGTAGTAATTTCAGCTGCTATCTAATCAGTAATAGACTGATCTGCATAATTATATGGTGCTTGATGACTGAATGAGGCCAGAAACCTGTCTTGTACGCAGAACTGAACCATGTAGTTAGTAGAGAATACAAGACCTTTTTCAGACACTTTTAGAATATTAGTATAGTACAGTGAAAGAAATCTCTTTCTGAGGCCCGCTGAGACACATTGTGTTACTTTTATTGAAATCCATTTTAATAAGTACTTGTTTTGAGAAGAAAATAGTATTTCTCTGTATAGTCCTATTTTTGGTTAGTGCCACTATTAAAGTACATAGTAACTCTTGTGATCAGTATCTTTGCAAAGGTGCATTCATGAGGCCCCTAACTTATTGCAGTCATCTTTTTGAATAAATATACCCTTTGTTACAGAAATAGATAAAATGTTGGATTTGTAGAAATGTATAAAAGCAGTTAAACAGCACATGGAAATAAAATTACATCTGTGCTGTAATAACTCTCCTGCTGTAAAGTTAATGTGTTCTAGAGGCAATGTATGACTGTTGCAAATCTTTTATTCGCCTAAATAATGCAATCCATTCCATGATAGTACAATTGTTGTTGTAACGGCAAATAGGGTATTACCGAAAAAGGTTAATAATACAATAAGAATACAAAATAACGAAAGTTCTAGCAGGACGTAGTAGCAATATAATATATAGGGACACAGGAATAATTGGAATGCAGTGATATAACAATGTATCTTATGGAGGTTAGAAGTCTGAGGATAGAAATATAGGGTGGAAGCAACTAAAGATAGAACATTGCATATAGCGGCATCCATACTAAAGGGATAGGCTACATTGGAGGGTACAGGGTTAGGACAAAGATGGTGAGATGGGAGAGATGAAAGTAAAAAGGATCAACTCTGGTGAATAAATTTAATTTATAGGAGCATTTTAAAACCATTATGGCAAGGATGAATTCCAAAGATGGGGAGAAACCCTAAAGCAGTGTTTCTCAACCTCGGAACTCAGGGACCCCTAACAGTCCATATTTTCTAGGTTACCTTAAAGAATCACAAGTGATATAATGAGTAGCACCTGTGGAGCTTTTAAAATGTGACAGTTAGTAATGAACACACCTGTGCTCCAGCAATGAGACCTGGAAAACATGCACTGTTAGGGGTCCCTGAGGACCGAGGTTGAGAAACGCTGCCCTAAAGGATTCTGAGTGGATTATTAGCAGAGCAGAGAGACCATGGGCCTGATCGAGAGCTACGACTGTGCCGTCCGATTGTCGGATGCGTACGTTCGCCCGGGCGTATAAACATACACGCCCATGACACTCCCATTGAAAAGTACCTGCTTACGACGGCTATACCCTACACTAGGTACTACCGTCGGCCGTACGAAATTTCGCACTGAATACGCTGAGCGTACGGGCTTAGCACGCCCATACTGTACAATTTAAATGGCTATCCCCGCCTCCGTGTAGTAAAACGAGCGTCCAGGCGATCATCGTACTGAACGCACGCCCCTCGAGCGAACACTTCGCTCACAATACGCCCGCTATCCGCTCATGTCGTCCAGCCGACCGGAAGTTGTCATACTGAGCATGCGCAGTGCGTATTTTCGTACGAAAATACGCTCAAACCGGTCGTACGCTCGCTCGAAATCGGACAATTTCGTAGCTCTGGATCAGGCCCCATGAGTATAAGCAAATAGAAGGAACAACAAAGACTAGAAGAGGAGAAGAAAATTGGCTGTAATAGGTCATTTATTGTGTGCTCCCAGGTCTTAGACTTGACCTGCAGAAGGTGCAAATTTTATAACGTAAACAGACCTTTGTTACGTTGGTGTTCTGACCAGGATCGGGTAACTTGCCTTATTACACCCTTAAGATACATTGACTACACTCCTCCACCCCTTCCCCCCCCAACACGCCCCTCAGTGTGCAGGTGAATTGGTCGTGACAGCATATGTGCTATGCCAAAAAATGCAAAGAAATGTCACACCAGCTGGTGTATCCTCAGATCTGGGTTGGGGCCAGTGAGCTTATTATAGCACATTATATAAAATATACTTTGTTACTCTGGCAGCTAGGTGTCTCCACTGTTCCTACTTGTTTTAAACCAGGTGTGGGTCTGCGGTTAGAAGGGCTATTTTTTACCAGCCATTTTCAAACTCTGTTTGCCTCCAAGACTTCATCCTGGGGAGGCAAACAGAGTTTGAAAATGGCTGGTAAAAAATAGCCCTTCTAACCGCAGACCCACACCTGGTTTAAAACAAGTAGGAACAGTGGAGACACCTAGCTGCCAGAGTAACAAAGTATATTTTATATAATGTGCTATAATAAGCTCACTGGCCCCAACCCAGATCTGAGGATACACCAGCTGGTGTGACATTTCTTTGCATTTTTTGGCATAGCACATATGCTGTCACGACCAATTCACCTGCACACTGAGGGGCGTGTTGGGGGGGGAAGGGGTGGAGGAGTGTAGTCAATGTATCTTAAGGGTGTAATAAGGCAAGTTACCCGATCCTGGTCAGAACACCAACGTAACAAAGGTAATAGAATTTTCTTCTGTTGCAAGCCCCAATGAGCATATTACATGTGCAGACCGTCATTCATGGGTACACACTCTTCACATTTATCCGCCATCGCACCATTGTTGAAAGGAATTTTTCAAAAGGTTCATAAAAATAAATCAGATTCAACAAAAAAATCATGATTGTGGGAGTGTATACCCTCTTGCAATATTGAAGCACTGGTTGTAAATGATATGATCGTAACAATTATTGGATCAGTGTGTGCTGTTTCACTCTGACATGGAAAGTGGAAACTACAAGCAAATGGTGCAATTAGAGCTGGTTTTTTTTTTACATATGATATTCTATTCCTCGTTTATTTGAATTTGTACCTTTTCTGTTAATTGTGTTATATATGTAACTATTGCCTTTGTATGATGCTGTGGATACCGTGTCGCGCCTTATAAATAAACATTAATAATAATTAATAATATTAATCTTTGACCAAAGAAACAAAGCGTTTCACCAATTTGCTCTAATTTTCTCTAGTACCAGAACCATCCAGTTTTTGGCAATGGCAAAATTCCAGCAATTACATTATAATCCATGTGTAGCAGGACACTGGATCTCTGTTGCTGTGGTCTTCTTGACTGAAGGCATTGTATCATTAGAAACTGTTAACGTTTCAGGGGACCGGATCCAGAACTACGTCCGTCTTCCATCTACGTTTAGATACGTAGATTGCGTATATGCGGTCTAAAAGATATTGCATATACGCAATCTATGTATCGAAACGATACGCAGATTACGTACAGTAGCTACTACGCATGCGCAGTAGCTACTGTTTATTGAACTACATCCGTCTATGGAAGACGGACATAGTTCTGGATCCGGCCCAGGGTTTGTATAATAAACCAGGTTCTATATATGTATGTGTGTATGTATATGTGTGATAACCATTTTATTTTGTGTTTGCTTTAGTTTTTCTGTTTGTCCACTGATGTCTCATACACAGTTTTTGCAGCTCATAAGAACATGAATTTAATTATGACTGTCCATAGATAAAGCTTAACATGAACTGAATGCCATTGGTGCAAAAACCTAGATCTTGTGAATGCAGAACAGTGCATCTGTTCGTGGATATTGGCTTTCAGGACCTTACTTTTGCTTTATTTGTAACACTCCATATTTGTTAGCAGTTGTATTTGATCATTTAATCTGCTGTTAATGCGCTTTACATCCACTAACATCTAAAAACGTAAGTAATAATAGGCTTTAAGACTTCATATATGCTGGTTTTCTAAAATGCTACTTTTACATGTAACGCATATTTGTAATGCATTAAAGTAAGCTATAATCAGTTGTGTTTGTAAAAGTGTTATTCATATAAATGTGTTAAAGAAATTATTGTGTGAGCCTCTCACAAGAATAAACGTTTGCTGTAAGCATCAGATGAAAAGGGAGCGACAAGTGAGACGCTTACAAATATCTAGGAGTAAAAGTGGTAACACACCTCTCATATTACGATTTTACATTTGGTTGAAGTACTCAATTTTTCTAGATCAATATTTTGTATTTCTGATATATGTTTTGCTCTAGTGTTATGTTCCTTATCAAAACTAGGTCAAAGTAAGCTTTGTTTATTTTTCATCCAAGGCAGAAAGAACTGAACATAGATCATTTAATTTGCACATAAACCTTTATGGGCTGTATTCAGACCTGCGGCCGGAGTGTACCGATATGAACTACTGCGCATGCGCAGTAATTTTGTTACGATATCTACGTTACTTTTTGCAATGTAGATTGCGTATACGCAGTCTTAAGGACCGCGTATACGCAATCTACATTGCAAAAAGTAACGTAGATATCGTAACAAAATTACCGCACATGCGCAGTAGTTCATATCGGGAAACACCGGCCGCATTTCATATGGGGGGTCTGAATACAGCCCTATCAGTGGTTATGTCTCCGGTTCCTAATTTCCACTCTTCTCATATGGTAGTATCTCACCTTAACCAAACCCTAGCAAACCTTGATAAAATGACTCCAGCTATCCCTCATGCATCACAATGACTTAGTATCGGCCATCACACACTAAGGATACACTTGACCTTAAAAAACTCTCATTTGTCATTGTCATTGACACATCTTTTTTTTACATCACATGACTTTGTAACTTAAACCAAAACTGGACAATGCAAAAAATCCTGTTTTCTATCTCTCATTTCTACACAGGCTTCTAACCTCAAATGCCTTTTTGTCCCTACTGAGCCCTCCTGTGCAAAATTCACCAATTTCCATCAGTACCATCTGGCATTGTACTTTAAGGACAAGGGCCCTGATTCGCACCTAAAAAGCAGCAGCTTTTTAGGTGCGTATGTTTACGAAAATGGCTACTGCGCATGGTTAGTAATATTGGCTACACAAGCTATGTAGCCTTTAGGCAACCTTTAAAGACCGCACATAGTTTTTTAAGAAAGAGGAGGCGGATCCACGCAACCTCCAGGGGTAAAGTTGGTGGGGGAGGGATGTAGATTAGGCTGGGAGAGAGAGCTGGTCATTCTCTGTGTATTTTACCTACTTAAGAGGGAAAATACGGACAGTTAGTTAAAGGTGGCCTATGACATTCATAAGTGCCATTAGGCACCCATAAACGGGGCCAGTCGGGGGAGTGGACCGGAGAAGTAGGTGCGGATACATGCGTATCCACACATTCCGATTCACACGTGTAATTGTGAATCCGGTCAAAGACCAACAAGATGAGACAGTTTTGCCGCTGTCAACTTCCTCTTCCTTTTCAATTAACATACTGCTCAACACTTTTGCTCGACATTCTAGACTGTATCCAGAGTTAAGAATGAATTATTTCTATTATCTGTGATCCTATATTCTACCTTGCGATGGTAATGTATAGCCCTTGCACATATGGAGTTTCCACATTTTAGAACCCTTCCTTAACTTTCCGAACACTTGAGGGTCTTGTACAAATGCAGGATTGTACATAAAGGATAAGACAAGTCCATACTGTGTGGTTTGCATGCGTCCCCCCTGCCCACTATGCAAATAAAGTTTTGGAACGCAGCATTGATCATACTGTATTCCAATGCAGAATGGTGCTTGAGAGACTTGGCTACGCTTGACTCACACTCTCCCTCTCTGTGCACAATCTTTTGGATTCTCTTAATTTTCGTTCTCAACATTCCACTGAAATTTCACTGACCAAGGTGGTCAATGATTTAATCACTGCTAAATCTAAACGACACTACTCTTTTAACTACTGGATCTTTTTTCTGCTTTTGACCACACTCTCCTCCTACAAATGTTATTCAGGACGCAACTCTTTCCTGGGGACTCATTTACTAAGGGGCGCTTTAAATCGCCCCTTAAAATCGCCCACATTGCTGTAATTATGTAATTGAGTAAATGAGGCCCCTGGTTCACCTTCTTCTTCTTCTAATCGCTTTTTTAGTGTTTGCTTTTGTGAATCCACCTCCCCTGTTCTTCCTCTATCTGCTGCATTACCGCAAGGCTCTCTAACTTTACCACTTCCCTTGGACAGCTAATAAGTTGTTTGAATTTTAATATAATTTCTATGCAGATGATACACAAATCAACCTATCCATTCCTGGTCTCTCAACAACTGCTGACCCACGTAACTAAATGTCTCGCTGCCATTTCATATTAGATGTCTTCCCAACACCTTAAACTTAAGGCTGGCTTTACTAAACTGTGAAAAAGGAAAAGTGGAGATGTTGCCCATAGCAACCAATTTGATTCTAGCTCTTACTTTTCTATTGATACTAGAGAATGTCAGCTAGAATCTGTGGTTGCTATGGGCAACATCTCTACTTTTCCTTTTCCGCAGTTAAGTAAATCTAGCCCTTAATCTTTTAAAACAGAACTAATAAAATTTCAGCCTGCTAATTAAAGCCATCCATCTCTCTTTTGCAGTTGACAACACTGAAATAATCCCTTTTTTTAAATCTTACTGCCTAGGTTTTACCCTTAACTTTTTAAAGGTTGTTCTCCACATACGAATATGTAAATTTATTATACAAGATGATGCAAAAACTCTCATTCATGCAATAATCATCCCCTGAATTGATTATTACAATGCTCTCCTTATTGGACTCCCACATTATAAAATTACCCCAGAGTCTATATTTTATGTAGCAACTAGATTGCATTTCACTCTTCTAGAACTGGTCCACTGTGTTAGTCTCTACATTGGAGTCCTGCATTTTACAGAACCAAATATAAAATACTTTTGCTAACCTACAAGGCCATCAACAAGACTGCACCTGCATTCTTATCCTCATTCCTATCAAGATATATCCTAGCTCACTCTCTCAGATCTTTACAGGATATACAGCGTCCTCTACGCTAAACAAATGCTGATTACTGGCTACAAGACTTCACTCAGACTGCACCCACTCCCACCCATTACAAATATAGGGCCGTATGTAGACTACCGGAGGTATAACTTATACGTCCGTTGTTTAGCGTTTTTTCCTACTGCGCATGCGTAGTACATTTTTTACATTATCTACGTATCTTTTCGTTGCGTAGATTGTGTAAAAGCGGTCTTTCAGAACGCATTTACGCAATCAACGTAAGGAAAAGATACGTACCATGACCATACAGTCTTGTTATAATGATTGTTAAAATTGTAAAGCGCTACATAATCCGAGGCACTATATAAAAACCTGTTAAAGTAAAATAATAAATTAAGTGTCCCCATTCTGTACTAACTACAAACAAATATCATATTACCTCAAGATCAGCACACTCATCTTTTGCAATACTGCTGTTGTCTATTCAAGAAAGAATAGCTACAGTTTTAAACGTATAACAAAGACCTCTATTTTAAATAGGTTTATAAACTCTCTTTTGGTTTAGGTTTATGTGAACGTTTACAGCATTTATTCTTCTATTGCATTTAGATCTGTGCCCCCACCTTTATTTATTTTATTTTTTTTTTCTGTAGGCCTTGTTCTAATTGTTTAACATTGCATAGTGATTTGACAATGGAATTGTGTTGAAATGACCCATGTTAACCTCTAGCGTAATCGTCATTCCCAAGCCGTTCACTAATTGGATTAAAGTGTATTTCTTGACTTTGAAGAAATGTCCTAAAGTTATTGAACACATTTTTGAAATATTTGTATAATCATTTAAGAGCGAAAATATGTTTTGAATTTTCTCTGCTTTTAAATGGAAGGGTTTTTTTTGTATATTTCTGCAGTATGGTTATGTGAAAGTAATACCTCCTAATATGGGGAATGGTTTTATTCAAGGTTCTTCTTTTTAAGTATGTCATGATTTGAATAACTGAAAATACTAAACATGGTTTGTTTTTTTGTATATGTGTTTTTCTTTTAATTTTGATTAAATTAGCTTGTCTTTCTTACTTTAGATATGATAGGTCAGGGCTTGCCAAATCCCGGGTGCCAGGTCTCCATGGTGACTGAAATATGTATGAAATCTGTTAATTTTATCAGGGATTTCTGAGTTATTGGGCCGTATTCAGAGAACTGTTTTCACGGGCAGTTGTGTGCATATTTTTAGGTACGTTTCAACTGTGCATGCATAGTAACTTATTTTACGTAGTCAATGTAGACTATCCGAACATAAGTGCCTCACTGAAGGACTTGTGAATCGCACTTGGATACATATGCGACACAAAAATACGCACATGAAAATTTAAATAAAAATGGGCAGGGGAAGGCATTTTAATGAAGGTATGTGGGCGCGACTAACATGTATCACATGAACTTAGGACACATACGTACGCAACTGGTCTTGGAAAGTTACAAGTGGTTTATGGAGGTGGAAGTCACTGACAGCATGGCAGAGAGAGGGGAGCGTCATGGGTGTGAGGGGGTTTGGCCTGCACCGGCCGTGCGTATAATTGTGTTCCTTCATGGAAACGGATCTCTGAATATGGCCCATTAACTACAAATTCATGGGTTTTACTTTAGATTGAGGTCTAGGTATTAAATCCAAACTTCGCCTAGGGACCTAGCACCTGTCTTGACTGTATTGTTGTGCTAACGCAAGCTTGTGACCTCAATTTTATAATGTTAACAGACACTATTGCGCTGTTACTAATTTGCACAATCCTTATAAATGAATGTAGCCAAAACAATAATTAACTTCAGAGGGTTTTTAAGTACGAATGAGTATATAAACAGACTAATAAAAAAGCACTTTATTTACAAAACGGTGCAATGATTATTTATGAATAAAAAGATAAAACAATAAAATAGGAAACTAGACAAAAAAAGCAAAAAAAAAACAAAACAAATAGGATAAAGGCCAGTAATCACCTTATTCAGAGTATGATCTAGAGGTTTATCTAATACCCCTTTCACATCACCACCAAATAACTGGGTTTTTGGTAAAAACCCAGGTATTTGGTGGTGATGTGAAACCTTCCTTTCTCAACTACCCGGGTCTAATGACCCGGGAAAAAAGAAGGGTTTTTTCTGGGTCGCACATGGGTAGGGTGGCAATGTGAAAGGCCTCAATACTTTATATAACCATTTTTATTTCCTTCTTCTCTTCCTGGCAACGATAAGGTGACTTAGTGACGTTAAAGTGAAATAAGTAATTGTCTGATCAGGTTTCTGTGTATTCAAAATTTAACTAAGTTTTCTGGTTATAATAGGTAAGAAATAAATACTTGGTAGAAAGACAATGATGCATTATAAGCCTAGAGTTCTAGAATTAACTGAGCAAGACAAAATAAGCATGTTAATTAAAGCTAAGGGGAGAGAAAAGCATAGTTATAGCTAGTTTAAATCAACACACCCATTGCTACAATCCTTGGGTTTTTAATATGCATAGTGAGGCAATGAATCACAGTACAAGAAATATCTAAGTTGGGGACATTGGTCTGATTCCCATGAGAACTTGAGAATGGGTTCTTTTGAAACTTCTCTAACGTGTTCCTTCGTCTTATAGCAGGTAGGCTGTCGTTTCTCATTTCTATATTTAGCCTGGGATGTGCAGAAAGTTCCCACAATCATCAGGCTTTCTCAATGAAGATCAGTTGACAAATGCATTTTGGACCCATGTGGAGTCCAGTGACAGTAACTCTTGCCTGTGGTTCTTTTAAAGCTAGACTACATGTGAATGGTGAAAGCCATGCACGGTGAATTTCCTCTCTGCATGATAAGGTTCACAAATATCTCATCAGAGGGGTCTTTGAGCTGGGCTGTATGATTTGGTTGCATGACCGATAAAAACTATATTTATGGTATCGGCTCAGGGCTAGACAAATACCGGTCACCATGGTGACTAGAAATTGGGACCTGCCGACTTGTTTATCTGTAGGGCACCCCGTGATTGCTTTCTCCCTTGCTCGCCTGCTGAAACTACTGGGACAGGAGCGCGATGCTGACTGTCCTTGTAGTTTCAATGGCTGAGAGATTAGTGGCCAGGGTGGGATCTCCCCTGTGCTTAAGCTGCAGTTGTTTCTCAGTGCGTCAAAAGCAACTCCAGCATGCTGCAGAGGAGACACACAGAAGTCTTTGGAGGCAGTAAGTGAACTGTTTTGTTGTTTGTTGTTTGTTTTTTATTTTTTTATTGTGTGTGTATGTGTGTATATATATATATATTCTCTGAGACAGCTCCCCCTCACAGCTGCCATCCCAGACTACATACAATACATACATCCAAGATAGAGGTTGCTCAGATCAATCTATAAGGTAATTATACAGCAGGTGCACAAAGCAAGGGGAGTTTGCACAAAAACAAAACACGGCCTGGCACTCTAGCCATTACCCAGCGACTAACCATAATCTTCTATCTCTTTAAAATAAAAGTCAGAGAATCAGTTACAGAGATCTGCGGATATACGTGATAAGCCACCCGCCACTTACAAGGCTTCTCTGTTAGGTGGTCCTAACTCTAAAATTCAGAGTCCCAACTGTGGGTCACATATCAAATATTTTTCTAAATTGAGAGCTCTGTTTTGTGTGTTTGTTTTAAAGCATGTCTGGGATAGCAGCTGATAGGGGGTGTGGCTGTTTTGGAAACTTGGGGACCTCTGCCGGGGGTGAGCTCTCCTGTCCCTCGGTCCGGCAATAGCAGCAGCAGAGGGATATGAGAATGGGTGAAGTATGCCGAAAAAAAAGTAGAAAGTGGTAAGTATCAGATTTCTTTCCAAAGAATGCAACAGATTTTAGAATATGCCCCATTTAAAAAAATCCATGGCCTAACCCTAAGACTACCTTCCCCACAGCCTAACCCTATGTCTCCCTTTCTAGGCTCCAGCGCCACCCGCATTCTAAGTCTACCCTTCTCCCATCTATCCCCTGCAGCCCAACCCTGAAACTAGCCTACTAAAATACATTCCCTCCCCTGCACTAACCCATCCGGTCATCCAAGTGTCTGGCTCTGCGGCGGGATTTTTGAAATGTGGCATATTCTAAAATCTGTTGCATTCTTCGGAAAGAAATCTGATACTTACCACTTTCTACTTTTTTTTCGGCATACTTCACCCATTCTCATATCCCTCTGCTGCTGCTATTGCCGGACCGAGGGACAGGTGAGTAAACTCTCTGTGTGGGGTAGGAAGGATTAGGGTCAGGCTGCATGGGAGGGAGGGTTAGGCTGCAGGGAAGGGAGCGTTAGGGTCAGGCTGCGGGAGATGGAAGGTTAGGGTCAGGCTGCAGGGGAGGGAAGAATAGGGTCAGGCTGCTGGGAAGAAAGGGTTAGGATTAGAATTAGGAAAAGGATTTTGTTTACTATTTTTACTAACTTTTCAGGACACCGAAAGTTTGAAACTGTCTGGGAAGAAACGGCCCTATCGAAATAGGGCAGTTCTAATCGGGGACCGACACCCTTCTAAAATACACGCAGCCAACAATTATCTGTTGGCAGTGTGTATATCTAAAATATGGGTTTTGCGGCGCACGCAACCCTATAAATACACATACCTGTGACCTTGACATAAGGCCACATTATGTAAACTGAATCTTTATTGCACTGAGATCAGGTAATTGAACAGCAAGAAATTCACACTGCACTATTTAACAGTTTTCATCTCTGTGAAACTTTGTAAAACCTTTTTTTTTCCAAATGCATTAAGAATTTAAAGAATATATTTACGCAGTACAGTTTTCATAGTTAATAGGCATTGTCATTCTAGAATATTTCTTGTTTAGAGGTTTTAAAATAAAATCTTTCTTTTCCTCTTGGTTCCATAAGTAGACAAGTTAAAGCAATCTCCTGACATACAATGAAACATTTTTTTCACTCAGTGGTCTAATTAGTGTAGAAAAATAAGCCTAATTAGACTTTATAAAATGATTTGCCCAGGATATTCCAGGAGGGATAATCGCAGAAAGCTAAAGCAGAATGTTATCTAGCCACACTGTGCATCCTTGTGACCTGTGCATTTTCTAACAACTCTGTCCTTGATTCCCCTTATTTTAACAAAGTATTATAATTGCTATAGAAATAAAACTTAAATCTTTGTCATTATTTTTAACCATGACTGTAAACTGGTCTCTCTGTAGGACAGGAGCGATTTGGGAACATGACCAGAGTATACTACAAGGAGGCTGTTGGTGCCATGGTGGTGTTTGACGTGACAAGAGGGTCAACCTTTGAAGCTATTACTAAGTGGAAAACTGATCTGGATAGTAAAGTGTACCTACCAAGTGGTGGCCCAATACCTGCCATTCTTCTTGCCAACAAGTGTGATCAAAAGAAGGAGAATAACATGCATAGTACTTCTCAGATGGACCACTTTTGTAAAGAAAATGGCTTTGTTGCGTGGTTTGAAACTTCTGCAAAGGTAAATATTTACATTAAAGGTGAGATGCCATTATATACATGTCACAGTTAAGCTGGTAACACACAGGACCGTTATGACCATTGATGACTATCGTGCAGATCACACCTTAATTGTCAGATAGCTCCAACATCTTACTAGTGTGTACTGTCCCACAATGCCGCAGAATTGTCAAACTGCATTGCATCATGTGATTTGATTTTGTAGAGCTCCTAGCGATGACCTAATGTCTGGAGAAGACTTCAGCGGGTACTGACACACGATCTTCAGAGCAACGATTCCCATTCATGTTTCTGCATAGTTCAAAACAACACACACAACTGCACTATCTACGTGCTTGATCTACCCAAAATATGAATAAAAAAATAAAGGCTGCCCCTTCTTCCAAGTGAAGCGTTCGGAGTGAGTGGCTTGATGCTCATGCTTGCAGCTTCGGCCCCAGTTAGGTGCTGCTCATTCTCCTCTGCTGAATGGCTTGTGTACATGTCATCTCACATTGTCTGTACCTACCAGGAGAGTGATTCCATGTGCTCCTCTCCTGTGTGTGCACTTTGTGTTTACCATCCCAGAGTGTGCCGGAGTCCACTTGTTGTACTCCATCTGTTTGTAGTTGTACACTCGGTGTTTGCCATCTCCCATTGTGCCTCTACTTTGGTATCTGTTGCTACCACTGTGTTTTCCACCTTTTAGTGTGTCCCCCATGAGTGTGAGTCAGCCCTCTGTAAAGCAGTGCGCTGCGTTCCATCCCTCAGCGTGTCCTGCTATCCATACTTCCTGGGACATGTTATCGTTTTGTATCCCTACCCCTGTGTTTGTCATTTGCCGTAAGGCCACATACCTAATCGTAAAGGTTAGGGTAGGAATCTGACACGTAAGTGTCCAGATTTACTACCGACAGCGGGGAACAATACCGGCCCGTAATGACGTAGGTTAGGATCTGGCCCACTATATATTTTCTCTGGGTAAGGTTTAAAAGTATTGTGTTGTTTTTTTTTCTTGTTAGATAGTTAGTCAACTATGCTAATTGCTTTGGCTGTGGTAATTGATTATTTCATTGCCTGTTATTTAAAGAGGGCAGTGATACAAATAATAAAAATTTGCTAATCCAACCAAGAAGTGTTGTCAATAATGACAGATAGAATAGCCACAGCAACTAAGGGAAAAGAGAACAGCAAAAGCAATATAAACATATTTAGCAATAATTATAAACTGAAGAGTAGAAGATTCATAATGCAACCTATCAGAGCAATGTCTGCAAATGCTAGGCGCTTAGGAAATAAAATCCCTGAACTTATTGCAATAATGTACTAGAAAATTATGATTGGGTGCCGGAATCCTCGGTTTAAAATGGGGTATAAAGGCACCAGGGACAGCACAGCAGATAAAGGGGTCTATTTACAAAGATCATTTTAATGTGATAGTGCCAGTTTTCAAACAAAGATTTATTTAGGAAGGATACAGCAGGAAAAATTGGAGGAAGGGTATTAATGTATGTGAAGAAAGGGTTAAAATCAACTAATATGGAGTATTGGAGAAAAAACTGAGGCACATTGGGTAACCATAGAAAACCCAGGTTTTTTCTTCGTACTGGAGTGAAAAATGGCATTAAAAGTGGAGGTAATAATCATGGGAGATATTAATCTACCTGATGTAAACTGGGGTGAGTCTACCGCAAGCTCCACAAGAAGTGAGGACATTTTAAATTCATTACAGGGAACGTCCCTCAAGCAACTGGTGAGAGCGCACTTGTAAAGAGGTTTAGTGAAAGCAAAAAGGCCTTTTGGAATTATAAGCAACTCAAAATAATGATGACAGGGAGGAGTATTTTGCTAAGCAGGAGGAGGCAAAAAAGGTTCTCAGGGCAGCAAAGGCACAAACTGAGGAAAAACTGTCCACTTGGTACAAAAGGGGACAAAAGCTTTTTTAGGTATGTAAATGAAAGGCAAAAAACTAAAGAGGGTAGTGTAAGGCTCAAAACGGAGAGTGGGAGTCTTGTTGAGGGTGAAAGGCCCATGGTCGATCATCTTAACAAGTATTTCTGTTCAATATTCACAAATGAAAGAGAGAGGAAGGGATCATTTTTAAATGGTGTAATACAATGGGGGCAATTACTGCTACTGAGGAGCAGCTATTAAAGAACTTTCAAAGCTGAAAGTGGACAAATCAGTAGGATACATCCTAGGATATTAATAGAGCTTAGAGGGGTGCTGGCAAAACCATTAACTGAATTATTAAACCAGTCACTAATTACTGGGGTGATTTCAGAGGACTGGAAAATGGCAAATGTCATCCCTCTGCATAAAAGTGGAAGAAGGCAATAAGCGGCAACCTACCGACCAGTAAGTCTAACATCAGTAGTAGGGAAATTGATAGAAACACTTTTAAAGGAACAAATTGTACAGTATCTTAAATCCATTAACTTACAGGATCCCAAGCAGCATGGATTCACTGAGGGTAGATCATGTCAAACAAATCTTACTGAGTTTTTTGACTGGGTCAGTAAAGTATTAGATAAAGGAGTGAGCTGTAGACATAGCTGATCTAGATTTTAGATTTTGACACTGTGCCATATCGCAGACTGTTAAATAAGCTGGAATCTTTGGGATTAGACTTAAAGATAGTTGCATGGATATGATCTTGGTTACAGGATAGACAACAGAGGGTTGTAGTAAATGGAATCCCTTCTGGGGATGGTAAGGTAACCAGGGGAGTACCCCAGGGTTCTGTACTTGGACCAGTGCTGTTTAATATCTTTATAGATGATATTGGATAATATTCCTTTTTGCAGATGACACATAGATGTAACAGGGTAGACACGCCAGGAGGGGTACAGAGAATGAGAGATGATCTAGGTAGACTAAAGGAATGGTCAAGTGTAGCGACTGTAGTTTAATGCCAAAAAATGCAAAATCATGCACTTGGGGCGTAAACATGCTTGGGATAAATATAAGGATATCCTCAAAATAAGCCAGTTATAAGTGTAGCTACTTGTTATGGCCTGTCATAAAAAAGTGATGACTGACACACTGAATGAAAATAGGCATGGGGGAAATATACAGAGCTGTAAATAAATGTCTCTGTATATTTTCCCTATGCCTGTTTTTATTCAA
>WWET01000891.1:400748-428309 GCA_011038615.1 Limnodynastes dumerilii | reverse complement strand
ATATATATATAATATATGATTCAATAGTTGGCCAAGGCTGCAATTTTTACGGGTTAGTGTGTACTCTTATTTTATTTATATATGCACACTTGTAATTTTTTAAAATTTTTTTACATTAAACATTATGGTTCAATATAGTGTATAAACCCCACTGCAGGTAACCTGGTGTGCTTCAAATGCCAGGGCTGATTTTTAATCCCAGTCTGGCTCTGCAAAGAGACACCACAATCTTATACAGACATTATTATAAAATACTAAATCTCTGTGACTAGTGATATATTTGTAGATAACCAATTTTAGGCACTATAAAATTGAAGTAGTTATGCTTAATGATGGGTAAGTTTTAGTAACATAACAATGTATGCATTTTGGTTGGAAAAAACCCAGCATATAAATATATAAATTTTGCTTACAGTATGTTTTGCAGTTTCAAAATGCTGCAAGACCGCTTAGCTTCAAGTGTGGGTTTTTGATAGGTTTCTCTGATTTAAGTGAGGGAATTAGAAAGGTTTTTTTTCCAAACAGTGCATAGGTCTTATTTCCAAGAGCTTTTATTTCCAACATGGTTTATTTAGAGTCTTATCCCCTTTGTTTCAGTACTTTCATTATGCTGTATTTAGGAGAATGACATGATTGTATTGGGTGCAGCTCAGCTACAGCGGAGTAACAGGAGAGATCTGGCAGCAGGTTTTAGTTGGGAAGCTAAGAATCCAAGAAAGCTTTAATAAGGGAAATGGTACAGCATAGCCTACATGATTCTGCCTTTACTCAAACCTACAACGTTTAAGTTCCTGTGTAAATTCAACCTATGCTTTTTGTGACTCTTTCTCTGTATTATCTGTTCTTCATTCTGAAATAACAGATATCACTGATACAGATATACTATACAGAGTTATTATATGATCTAATGGAGTTTAACTTGTGCTAAGAGTATCATCCCATAGCAATTTAGATGAACTGTTGGATATTTATAGTTTGTTAGGCCCATAAATATGGCAAAGCCAAGTGTACGTATATTTATTCCGTAAATTATGTAACATTAACCAGAGGGCGAAGTGGAATTTAGACGTGATGCCACCCTCTGCATGTTACAGCAATTTGCCATCATCCACCATACCCATAAACACACATGACAGCAATACAACTTGGATGTCCCCATATATATTACAACAATAATAACCCTTTCACCCCTTTTGCTTTCTTATATTACAGATATATTACAAATATACACCAAACATTCATAGCTTTCAACTAGATAATATATTGAATCCGAATTTTTTAAGAAAACGTATACTTCTGAGCAGGGCCGACTCCTGACCTGTTCTTGCATTGTGGCCGAACAGGGCGCCAGGACTTTGGGGGGTGTACCGAGGGGCTGTACTGCTCCAACAACGAGCAGCAGAACTGGCACCAAGATACACAGCTGCTAATAAGAGGAGGAAGCATCAGATAGGCTGACTGAGTGACATTGCTGGTCCTGCGCTGCCCACACAGGCAGACTCCTTCTGTCCCATGGTACAGGGCGGGATGATTGAAACTTTTCCTCCTAGTAGTGGCAGAGCAGCGGGGGAGGAGTCATGGCTGCAGGAGAAACGATTCAACAAAGGTAAGGTATATTAGGGGTCTGAACATGCCACACTATATAAAGTACATGTGGGATATATTAGGGGTCTGGAAATGGCACAAACTATAAAAGATATGGTTTATATTAAGGTTGGGAATGTTGCACCATATACAATGTACCATTCCCAGACCCCTAATATACCCAAAATGAACTTTATAGTATACCATTCCTAGAGTCCTAATATACACCATGTATATTACAGTATGTCACTTCCACATCCATAATACACCCCACATGAACTTTATAGAATGCCATTGCCAGACAGCTAATATACCCCCCTTATATTACAGTATTTGCAATTCCTAAACTTATATACCCCACATGTACTTTTAAGTAATAAAAATGAATATGATAAATATATGATTTTTTTAATCTATCTATCTATCTATCTATCTATCTATCTATCTATCTATCTATCTATCTATCCATCCTCATAATACAGAGCTGTGTATCTGCATTAATGGATGCCCCTGTTTTTCTTTAACACCCACTGCATGCCACTGTTTCTCTTCAACCACCGCTCCATGTCTGTTTTTTTTTTCCAGCCCCAATATTCCCCACTTCTCTTACCTTCTTTTTCTCCTCTGTTTCTGTAAACTTTGTCTTGCTGCACCATTGGAGATGGGGCTTGTACAGAGGGGACGGACTTGCATGCTGAGATCTGGCCAGTGCTGTAATCGCATAGATTCAGCAATGAATGGACAGAGAGGGGGTGGAAGATTTGTGCTAGGATGTACAGGTTTTCTGATGCTGCTTCAGACAGTCTCTCTTCAGTCCAGTGCAGTAACAAGCTGGAAAAAATCTGGAGCCAGCACAAAATCTGTGCTGCTGCCAGTGTGATTTTTTTTTTTTTTTTTTAAACGTAGCTTATGAAGGGGTTTCTGGGCAACTGGAACCGCCCCTTCCTGTGTGTGCCACTGTGAATGGTGTGTGAATGGAGTTGGTAAGTGCTCTATTTACTATTGTGTCTATTGTTTGTGTGTGTGTCATGAATGGGGAATACTGGGGAGCTGGAGAAACTTGATGGCAAACACTGGGGAGCTGGAGAGACATGGTGGGGAATACTGGATGCTGGAGGGACATGATGGCAAACACTGGGTGCTGGAGAGACATGGTGGGGAATACTGGGTGCTGGAGAGACATGGTGGGGAATACTGGGTGCTGAAGAGACATGGTGGGGTATAATGGGTGCTGGAGAGACATGATGGGGAATACCGGGTGCTGGAGAGACATAATGGGGAATACTGGGAACAGGAGAGACATTGAGGGATAATGGACAGCTGGAGAGACATGATGGGGAAACTGGGGAGGCTGGAGAGACATGATGGGGAATATTGGGAGTAAAAGAGACAAGATGAGAGATAATGGAGAGCTGGAGAGACATAATGGGGAATACTAAGGAGGTGGAGACACATGGTGGGGGAAAACTAAGGAGGTGGAGACACATGGTGGGGGAATACTGGGAAGCTGGAAAACATGCTGGTACGTTAAATGGCTGTTGAATAAAATAACCCTAGTCTGTGTGTATGTATATGCTGGGGACCTTAGAATGTAGCTCCAATGGGGCAGGGACCGAAGTGATTGTTAAATATTCTCTCTAAAGCGATACGTAACCTGATAGCGTTATAAAAACACGTTGATAAATATATATTTGCCCAAATATATTGGTCAGACAGTGAAAGGCACTCCTTTATGTGTAGTAGGCCATACAGATGTAAAAATGTGTGTGTATATATGTATGTATGTGTGTGTGTATGTGTATGTGTATGTGTGTGTGTGTGTAGTGTTTGTGTAGTTTGTATGTGTGTGTGTATATGTATGTGTGTATGTATGTATGTATGTATGTGTGTATTTGTATGTGTGTGTGTATATGTATGTATGTATGTATGTGTGTATATGTATGTTTATAGTGTTTGTGTAGTGTGTATATGTATGTATAGTGTGTATGTGTGTGCGTGCATGTGTATGTATGTGTGTATGTGTATGTATATATGTATGTATGTGGGTGTGTGTATGTGTGTATATGTATGTTTATAGTGTTTGTGTAGTGTGTGTATGTGTATGTGTGTATATGTATGTATAGTATGTATGTGTGTGAGAGTATGTGTGTGTATGTGTGTGTTCGGAAATTAGGGCCTGGTCCTCATGTGTAAAGGCCGGGGGGGTTTATGTGTAAGACCCCGGGAAGGTAACAGGAGAGTGCGCGCTCCAGATGTAAAGTGTGGAAGTGTCCGGCCCTTCCCTTCCGCGTGTCTAACCCCATTCGGACCAGCGTGCTGATGAATCAGGATCATCCGTGTTCGGAGGTACGCAGGTCTGTGCGGAGATGCTAAGGTGGGGCTCAGGACACGGATGTGTGACAGGTGTGCACTCCCTCTTGCCGGGCATATGTGAAACGCACGGAGATCGGGGCCTTAGATTGTAAGCTCATGGTGCAGGACGGATATGAATGCTTTGTCACATGATGGCGACGTGTACAGGTACATGGTAATAAATAAAAGCAGAGATGCGACAGAGCAGCTGGAATGATTGTCGAGGGGGCGGGAGTCCGTGATTATGGTAACAGCGCCTGGCACAGAAGATACTGCGCTGGGGCGATGGAAGGTGAATCGGTATGACGTAGATTGTGCGACTGTAGTCTTGTGGACAGGTGACGGTTCTCGCCTCAGTGTGGCGTGAATGTCTTGCCTGTTGTAGACTGTCCAGCATTGGGCAATAGACTCCAGTGGTGTGGAAATTGCCACCAGTCCCCAATATCTGTGACGTCTCATGGTGCCGGTCGGTCCTTGTCCCATTCCAGCATCTGTCACGCATGTCCAGCAGTCTCCATGACATTATGACGAGATGCGGAGGAAGGTGATAGTCCAGGAACACGGAACATGGATGAAGCCTCAGATCCCAGTCACAGGACCTGAGCGTGTCACGTGTGCGGAAACATTCCTCCACCGATGGGACTTATGCTGAGACCTAAAGAAGATTTATGTATATGTGTGTATATATATACACACAATAAAAACCACACACACACTATATAATCGCACAGGGTGTTACCAGACCTGAAGCCAGCTCTGATTCTGAGCATAGCTCAAATAAATCAAAGGAGATTTGGCGGTATAGGGATATAATATGGGATATATTTTACTTTGCCCTCCTCAATCATCATAGAAGTTTGCAGTTTGTTTTACAGGATTCTCATGCATGCAGCTTCTAAAGCATTGCTAAGAAAAAAAAAATGCGACTCCATTATCTCATTGTATACCTGCACACTTTTGAGTACTGCCATAAGCTGTGGGTTTCATTGACCTTGCTTTGCATACTCCTATTTAAAACTCTAAAACAAAATAACACATTTTACTGGGCAGGTAATTACTGTTCTGCAAGAAATACACAGAATCCTGAGATAGGACCTTGAGTGTGTGACCTGGCTTTAGAGAAACTCTCTAGGCAAAAAGGGCCACCCGTAGCAGTGACCCACAAATATGTGACATTTATTAAAATGTTTTATTTTATTGTGTTTCAGGATAATGTGAACATTGATGAAGCGGCTAGATGCTTGGTTGAAAACATACTTGTAAACTCCAAAAACTTTCCTGTGGAGGAGAATGATGTTGGAAACGTACAGCTTGAGCAGCAAACTTTGCCGGCAGAGAGCAAATCGCAATGCTGTTAACATTCAACACCACAAAGAATACTCTCTGAGACTGCCTCACAATGCTGCTTCTGCAGACCTCTTTACATTATGTCATTTGCCATTATGATGATAGAGTTTACAGGATTGTTTTTCTCTATGTAGAATTTTATTGTGATGTGTTTATGCTGTGAACAGCAAAGAGTTTTAACTTGCAAAGATCTTGTTTAGTCTGGAACACGCACAACTTGATATGTAACCAAAGTTTTCATAATAACATCCTTAATGTCCTGTCAGTTTTACATTATCAGCTTGAAGAACAATCTAGTTTGTTTATATGCTTTTATCTGCATATGTATAAACATATATGTTGTGTATGTGGGCCTTGTCTGGGTTGTATGTCTACATAAAATATATATTGGTATAGTATATAAGTTAATGCCCTGAATGTTTTGATCTATAGAAATGGCAATATAAAAATGGAAAATGTAAAGTTTACGATACAGCTTGTCACAATGTACCTGTGCCAGTAGTTCTATAAAGGCACGCTAAAATCATTTCTGTAGAATGTGTTGGAATGCATTTTATGAAATGTTGTATACAGTAAATAGCTGTTGTCTTCTAATGCTGCCAGTAAGGTCTCAAATCTGAGTGTGGGGTTTTCTGTGGAAAATGAAAGAAAAATCAGTGTTTGCTTTGGTCTGTGCAACTGTTACATAAAAAACTTTCTCTTTTGTCCTAGCAAACCATTTTTCCTTAAAATAATAAAAAAACATTGAGTGTCAGTGACTCATTTACTTCATAAATCCATCAAACATTGCATTATATTTATTTCTGCACTCAGGATACATGTAGCCATTGTATATTACATTGCTGTAACGTCATGTCATTGGACTTCTGTAGCAATGCTATGCAGTTATATGTTTTGTTTGAACTTTATGGCATTTGCATTCTACTTATACTGAGAAATAATTTTCTAAAGCTGTGTTTGATTCATGTTTATTGTTAGCAACTCAAGGCCAATCAATTAAATACACTATTAAGTAAATGCCTTTAATTCTTGTTTGTATTTGTTTACATAATAGACCAAAGTGGACGCACGTCTTTGCAAGATATATGCTTGATAATCCATCCCTGTATAATTAAAGTGTTGGGTTTGTAATGGAATTTTTTTTTTTTTATAGCTGTTACCATTAATCATGTGTACTAATGATATATTTGCCTTAGACATGGAGAGAACAAAAACAAATATTGAAAATCCACAGTGAAATAAAAATGAAATCCTAGTTAAATATAGTGTTTATATATAAATGGCAACATTGCATTTCTATAAAATCTTTTAGATTCTGTTGTATAGCCTGATCAACGTATTACTAATTTTAGAATGGCAATAATTGTTCAAAAAAGCCTTGCTTTTATTCTCTCACAGCATACACACTTAAGCGTCATCTCAGTATGAAATATTAATAACACTATTTGGTATTCATAGTGAATGTATCCCCAAAACATGTCCTTTACATTATTTGCAAGCAACAATTCAGAAAAAGTAGTAGTGTTTGTCACCTTTTCCTGATCCCTCAGGCTGACTTATTGAGATTTAATACTTTTTTTTTTATCATAGGACAGAATCTGTGATTAGGCAATTGCATCCTGTCAGCTCAATTCTCCAACATAGACGTAACTAAAGACCTTCTTTATATGTCTATATCTATCTATCTACTGATATTTATCATCTAGCAATAGATGTGCCAGTTGAAAAAGACTCAACATTGTACTGTGATATTAACTGGGTATCACATCTGCTACAAATATAATTAGCACATACTATTTCAGTCTCTGTAGTCTTGGGTGTTTATCACTATATATTAGTATATATTTTCTGTATTGAAATAAGGATACATTGTAAAAGGTTGACATTGTGTGTGTGTGTTCAGGAGCTTGTCACTAGAAGTCACATTATCAGGGTTGTCGTATCAGTTACTGAGGACCAGATCAGCACCCCTAATGTACAATCTGGAGGGCTCACAGTATCTGGATCTGGCCCTGAATGCATAAAAGGATACATACAGGATCTATGTATTATGTATCCAGATCAGCTACCTCAATAGCAAATGAATGTGATGAAATGACTGAAGAATTAATAATAGTAGAATATAGAAACTGTTGCACTTTTGAGATTCAGAAAAAAGAAACTCATTTAACAGCAGTTTGTGGGAAAATGTGAGGGTACAACAAAAAAAGCAAAGAAATGCGCTATGAAGTTGTGTTATGTTAAACATAAAAGATTAAAATGTGACAGAATGATTTTATCATTTGCTTTTTCTGTGCTTATGTTTATTTTTCCTTATATAAAGTGTTTTTATGAGAATTAAAATTACCACAGAAATTTGTTAGCATCCTAAATAGTTGGGAAATTTTCTTTTATGTAAAAGGAGGATGTGTAAGACAATGTGCATTATAAGATGAAAGACTAATGCAACTTTCTGGCTCTGTGAATAGCATATATAGTTTCTGCACCACACATTAAAAACAAACTGGTTTCCCTAATTAATTTTAGGCGCAATGGAATCTACTTATTGAGGGTTTTTTTTATACAACTTAGACATTTTTTTGTCCTCTTTATAAAATAAAGAAGCGATTGGATGAGATGTTATGTGACAATTTTCTGAAAAATGTATTTTTTAACCAATGAAGGTGTTTTGACTCCGATGTGGATCCAGTTCATTGTTACTATTATCCCTAAGTAATCCAGCTGACTTCTGTATGCTAGGTAAAGAAGTCGGCAGAATACTAGCACTGCGCATGCACTATACCAATATTATTGCATAGGCACCGCAGCCACACAGCCGTGTGGTAATTGGCTTCCGCAAGTGGTGGACTGGGCCGCTCACTGGGCTGGATCTAGACTTAAGTATGTGCTTGAAATTAGTTACTCCTTGTCTAAATCATGTTGATTGCAGGGGAGTCATATTTCATCTTTTGCAAACAGTATTAGAGTTGAGAGGTGATGTTTCCTAACCAATCCCTCCCAATGGTCCCAATTCTAGGGGGACAGTCCCGCTTTCGGGAGACTGTCCTATCCGCTTTACAATTTGTCCCAAAAAATCTGACTCTCAGGACAAAGTTGTTTTAGGGTTCCCCCCCCCCCCCTCTTTTTAGCCCAAGCTGCTGTATATGCAGCAGGGCTTTTTCCACAACAGTACAGTTAATATAGGGGTCCTGTAGGACCAAATCTATTATTGTGAATGGTAGCGACCTGTTCCTACAGGGCTCCCATAGGAGCCCTGTATTACCAGTACTGCCGCACCATGAAACTGAGAGTCAGACAGCGTGGGAGAGCTAGAGACTGGGAGCGCTGCAGAGGAAGGGAGAAGACATCAAAGGTAAGTAAGACAAAAAAAAGGAGAAGACATGGAGGCTGGAAAAATAACCAGGGGGCAGACATGGAGGCTGGACATATAAAAGGGCAGATGAAGGCTGAGTGTTGCAAGACACACCCACTTCCCCAGACATAGCTGTTGGGTGGTATAAGACACACACCCTCTACATGCCATGAAATCTTGTCCCTCTTTCCAATTCTCGAATGTTGGGAAGTATGCACAACTGGTGCTCATATCAGTTGTGATTATGAGGAGACCTGGAAATTATACACTTAGTTGTACTTGGGGACTGTAGTTAAGAATTTCTACTCTAAACTGACCATAAGTGCACGGAATCACTGTTACTCACCCTAACAACTTTGGTTGGATTTGTGCAGACCCAAAATATGATAATGTTATACTATGCTCGCCAGCCATCCAGAATATCTGGGAGAGCCCCGCAATATAGGCAGTGCTTGCACATTTGGCAATGTGGAATTGTGTCATCCCTAGCAAGTTTTACCCGATGTAAACGCCATAATCTGACTAGCATTGCCAGACCTTTCCATCCATGCACCAGAACCTAATGAGTCTTAGTTTGCTCTAATGGTTCTCCTTTTTTAATAATATGATTGAGGTACATATACTACCTCAATCATAGTACTACTATGAGAACTGTCTAGGCTGGCAGTTTCCGATTTGCTGAGCACTGTCTAGGCTGGCAGTTTCTGATTTGCTGAGTACTGTCTAGGCTGGCAGTTGCTGATTTGCTGAGTACTGTCTAGGCTGGCAGTTGCTGATTTGCTGAGCACTGTCTAGGCTGGCAGTTGCTGACAGTTTAGAGCCACCCACTGGATGCAACCACATCTGCACTCGTTATGGTTACGCCACTGGACAAGGGGTAGATTTACTAAAGCTTTTCTATAGCCTCTAATTATATATTTCAGCTATCATCTGAATAGCTATTATTTACCTATATGTATTAGGTAAATAATAGCTATATATATATATGAGTGTGTCTCATGGATCACCTAACTTCTGAAGCCATCCCCTTCCTGATAATAAAGTTGATGAATGCACCTGGTGTAACAGCACAATCTTTCAGTACAGTATTAATGTATGCAGCTGCAGCTGGAGCTGGGGAGTCTTTGAATAGGACGTTAGGAGAGGGACTTATTACTGAGCGTTAGTAGTCCACAGAGCATCATGAAGTAATAGGTATAAGGGGGCATAGAATGTATAGTTCATTGTGAAAATATTTATTTTATGTATAATAAAACAGGTTTAAATTTGTGAATGTGAACTATGGCATATACTATACACTATGTAAGGCTATCCTCTGTTATCATGCTACAAAGATCACTGGCTTCCAGCAGAAGCTGTAGTAAAAGTGCAGATCTAGCCACAAAGTATCAGTGACCACGTGATCGACTGCCGAAGCGCGTCCTCGTCACAAAGATGGGAAACGCGCAACAGTCGTTACCTAGCAACCGATGGACGCGCTGTTTGTTGTTGAGGGTGACTACACCTTACACAGACATCTGTGACCCGTCCGACAGCGGCACCGCAGCAGATCCGCTAACATGTCGTCTAAACAATCTAAGAAGAGAGAGTCAGGGCACCGAATGAGCTCAGCGTTTGGGCAAACACCAAGAGAGTGAGTGACTTTAAGAAGTAAAGATTGTGGAATGGGGGCGGTGACTGTGATAAAGTAGTAGTCAAATGTGAGATGTGACATTCATTAATGGCTTAATTATGAAATGCAGACCAGTAATATATAACTTACATGTCAGCAGTATCTTTTTATCTATCATTAAATAAAGCATCTGCCTTCTATCTTTTGAATATTACTTTTAGGATCATTTTTATAGCAACATAGCTTTTAGTGTGTTGTATCTCAGACAACAAAAAGTGCAAAATCATTTAAAAAGTTCCTCCTAAATGTAAAGTGATTTCATTATGGGTTATCGGTCGGTCGGTCTGTCTGTCTGTCTGTCGTAATAGCAACAGAAGTGTCTTATAGTTTGCCATAAGCAACCTGCAGGTGTTGGGAAGCTATATCCCATCATGCTTAGCACGGTGTGAACCGTCTATGCTGCTGGATCATGCCGGAAACTAGTTTCACGCCTGGATTCTTGAATGTTAAATGTTGCCTTTGCCGAACTATATAACTCAGTGGTTCTAAGCTTCTTATAGCAGAGATGGTCATTAGCTGATGCTTTATTTAAGAGTTTTACGTTTCTGTAAATAATAATTTTTCTAAAAGTAAAAATATGAAGTATAAAATTTGAAGAAATGTCATTTTAAAGATGTTTAAACTACTCTAGTCCCTAACCTACTTTATACCTAATTTGTGGCTCTTCTAGAGTCAAAACTCAGTTCAATCTAAATTGGGAATCTAGGGCTTAATTTATAAAAAAAAAAAAAAAAGACTGCTTTCTACACATTTTCATTCTCTCTAACCTCTCCAGCATTTACTTTGTTCCCAGTGACAGAGAATTCAGTTCTCCATTGCTAGGCCTATAGTTCTTCTGACTGCTGCTTAGAGCTCCCATGTGGGAAGCTTGTCAGTAGATATCAGTATGCAGAGCTGAGTTTCACTTATCTCCACTTATTGGTCTTCACAATCACCATTTCAGAATGATTATCCCAGTAAAAGAATATGATTCTTACCCGTCCCAAGTGATCTTAAGTGTTGTCATTTGCCCTCTAATTATTTCCAGCATTGTTTACTAATTTGCCTTAAATTATTATCACAGTGTAAATTACCAATACAGGTTGAAAGATTTTTTTTTTTATAGCTCCTCAATATTGATTTATTTGCACTCGGAATATTAACATAAGCTATAAATTACTTTGAACTATGGACATATTTTTGTGTGTGGGTCGCCGCTGAGAACGGCTCTTTTTCAAGGAGAGTAGAAGCAATCGATCAACCAAAGAATGATGGAGCGGCAAACGGTGAGTACTATTGTAACCTCAACCCTTATTTTAACCATTCCCTTCCATTACCCTAACACCCCCCTTCGATTCCCCTAACCCTCCACTTCCATTACCGTAACCCTCCCCTTACGTTACCCTACCCCTCCCTTCTCTGAAGCCTGACCCTAGTAAATCTGGCCCTAAGACTCTCTTCCCCACAGCCTGACCTTAAGTCTCCCCTGCCCGGAGCCTGACCCTAAGACTCCCCATAGATTCCCCTGTAATACTCACCTGTCCAGCGGGTCTGTGGTATTGTTACGGGTCTGCGGCTGCAGTTTTTGAATGAATGGGTAAGTATGCCAATTATTCATTAATAAGATCTTCTAATTAGTGCTATTTTTGAAACAGAGACAGCTAAAAATGAGCTTTAGGCTGTCTCTGTTTCGTACACAGCATTTTCTCAGTGGCGACTGTATCCCCATATATTTGAGCCTTTACAGTCATTTATATTATATCATTTATATGCTTTATGTGGTTTTCTTGTAGATTTTAAAATATATTGTTTAGTTCTAAATCTAACATGAAAGATAAACAAATTATAAAATCATCACATGTCGGATCCCCTACTTATTATAGCGATGACAGGGGAAGAAGTACGGAAAGTTAGGTCTGCAGACGCCTAGATGAGAGGTGACAATAGCAACCAATCAGATTATAGCTTCATTTTGTATATGAAAGCTAAAATCTGAATCGGTTATTACTAGCGACATATCCACTTTTACTCTTTAGAAACTTAATTAGATCTTCTAATACCTAGACCAGTGTTTCTCAACCTCGGTCCTCAGGGACCCCTAACAGTCCATATTTTCTATGTTTCCTTAAAGAATCACAAGTGATATAATGAGCAGCACCTGTGGAGCTTTTAAAATGTGTCAGTTAGTAATGAACACACCTGTGCTCCAGCAGTGAGACCTGGAAAACATGCACTGTTAGGGGTCCTTGAGGACCGAGGTTGAGAATCACTGACCTAGACAGTGGTTGTACTAGAGGAGGCTGTTGTTTGCATCCTTTATGTCACAGATTTTCTGGTACTTTGTTTATCATATCTGGAATTCCACTTTAAGGATATTTCTTCAAAATTAATATGGGATATGCATGCAGAGTTTCTTTAAGTCATTTTTTGGTACTTGTCAATAGATAGAAGAAATATCTGTGTCATTGCTGTTTATGAAGTGTTACCTGTTACCCAATCTAAAAGCTTACATATTTTTTATAGAAAATATAAATGTGGGGACAGTTATTTAATTAAGAAAATGTATTGGTTATTTGTGTCCCCACTTCCCTTTATCTTATCAACAAATTACTTAAGACTCATGAGAAAAGAGACTATGATAAATAACCTTTTCAGCAATGTGTTTGGCTGTAAATAAATGACATGATAACATTTATTGTTTCATTTATAACATCAACATATCATACATCATTTTGCAAATAATAATATATCAGTTCATTGAAGAACTCACCTGTGCATTTGTGGCTTGTTTCTTGTTTTTTTTGTTGTTGTGATTAAAATTATAATAATAGCATAGCTAATATATGGTCCAGATCTAGACATATGCTGGTGCTGAATTTGGTTTTTCAAAGGATGCACCAGCAGGGATCTAATATTGTATCCCTGCTGGATACAGCCTTCATTGTAGACCTTTTACTCCTCAAGACTTTAAATCTGTTCTCACTTAAAATGGGGAAGGAAAAAAAAGTATCACTGTGTTGGCCGTATTCAGATATGAGCAACTCTGTCGTAGCGTGCAAATTCACAGATGCGGCCATTTTACTATCTTAGCATTCCGCTTTCCATGCATGTGGGAGTCTGTCCGTCCAAGAGAGAGTGGGGGTGGGGAGTGAACGCCATAAACCTGCCTTAAGTAAAACATTCGGATCAGCGGTCCGTACGATCGTTGATCCGTACGTGTGTGGGATAGCCATCCCACACTGTGCAATTAACATGCTCCCCCACCCCCATCCACAGTAGCTAGCAAAATGGGCTCATACAGAACTTAGTTACTTAGGACCGCGTAAACGCAATCTACGTTGCAAAAAGAAACGTAGATGGTGTTACAAAATTACTGTAAAACAAATCGGAAAACTCCAGGCGCATATGCAATGCGCCCGGAGCTCTGCATACGGCCCTTAGTAACTATCGTGACATTAGTGTAACATCTGAAAGGCACATGCACCCTCCAGTCAAATCATGCCACTTATGCACCTTGCATGCATAAGTGGCATAACCGTATTAACTCTGGATCTGGTCCTGTATCTAATATCATTCATTGTATTGGTAGCTAGACTTAAGTTGCTTGTATTGCTTGGTCTAGAACCTTTTATATTTGTAGCCTTCTTTACCTTGATATAGATGTATAACAACCTACATCATCTGACATATAATGTTTACATCTGTATGCATAAAGAGAAATCCAATTTCAGTGGCTGGTGTAATTTGAGAAGCTGCTCAGCATTAATTGGAGGGATGTTCTTTTGACATACTGTAATATAGCATAAATGCAGTGACTATATGACAGTTATACTCTCTGACATGTAGTTGTTTCTTATGTACCCTAGTCCAAAGATATGTCAAGTGAGTGCTGTCAGATTATTAAGTAAATGTTGTCTTAGAGATAACAGCCCTTAAGAGACATGTCCCTGCTCTGCATCATATGATTTAGGGTGACAATATCCTTTCACATTGTTTTGTATATATGTAGATGCTAAATGACAAACTAAATCTTTCTCCAATTTCTGCTCTTGGCTATAGGACAGTTTATGCCGAAGTTGACAATTGATTACTTATGCCAGTGGGAGAATAGCCAATAGGGGACATGGTCTTCTTCATTGTATAAATACTGCTGTGCAACATTTTGTATGTCATTGTTTTGCAAACACATGACTATTAAAATGGTCACATCTGTAACCCCTGTGGAAATACTTTCCCTAGAGAAGTATGGACACAAAATGGAAGTTGCTCAATCAATTTATAGGTAAATGCAAACAGGTACATGAAAGGCAGGGGTAATCTGCTAGCCTCAGCAACACTGCCATTAACCAGTAACAGATTATACCGTCTATCTGTAAAATAAAACGCAGAAATGTCTGTTACACATACTTGCGCATATATATGATAAGCCACCAGCCACCGTCAAGGCCTTTCTGCATATGCTGGTCCTAACTCTAACAAAGTTGGGTCATATATATATATGTTTTTAAATTGAGAGCCAGACTTACCAAAGGAGACACCCCTTAAAGTCTCCAAAATAGCTGCTGTGGAACAACTCCCCCTCTCAGCTGCTGCTCCCAGACATGCTCCTAAAGAATTATGGCCCAGATGGTAGTGCCCTCATTCATATTTATTATTTTGTGCTAGATGCAAGTTATCTTCATTATCTTCTATAGGCAATCTGTTACTGCATAACAGTGATTGGTATGAGTAGTATTCAACTTTGAGTCAAAATGAAACCACCTTGATGTAATTTTCCAAATGTGAGAGCACTGAAAGCATGATTTTCCCACCAAATTATTATTTTCCTCAGTTAAATATTAAAGTAGCGGTAGTAAAAAAGATCTCATCATTTAAAGAAAACAAAAACAAAACAGACCTAATTTAGATAGTGGGTGATCAATTGGGTGACTGTAGATATCTCTAGATTTGTGTCTACCTAGTAAATTTATTTAAACTTTTATAATCAGAATTTTGGGCTAAAGGTAGATCAAGAATTAAGATTCTAGTTTATGTAATTAGCGATCTTATTTTCCTTATGTGTGAGGGGACTGCAACCCCTTGCACTCTCCTCACATGTATGGCCCTTCCACATGCATAATTCTACCTTAAGTGTCTGCATGTTGAGAGGGTATCATATGGAATGGAGGATCATACATAAGGGCTTAGCCAAGTCCTTACTGTATGATCTGCATCTGTTCCTCCAATCACCATACGCATGGTTAGTGTTCCTGCCCCGCCATTGGAGACATTGGTTGACTGCGTTCAGATGTGTAAGTTGTTGTACAACTTATTAGCAACCCTTGTGCTGTGTAAGATTTAGTAGCACATGTCCTTCACTGTGAGATAAAGGGCAAAACTCAGGAATGAGGACCACCTTGACTGGACTAAAAAACGCTAACAACAGAATAACATTCTATATTGCAAAATGGGTCAAATTTACAAAAAAATAAGGGAGGTCAGAATTGAAAGCAATCATTTTGTACTACAACAATGAGTCCCATTCACTGACTCAGGTAAATGTTGTAATTACAGATTTCTTATTAGCAAACAGTGCAAATAACAAAACCTTAAATAGACTCACCAACCTCGTGGACTTCTATGATGATAAGCTGTGTTTGGCTGGTGCAAAGTGGCGGGCCACGGGCTGTTCACTATTCTTGCCACTCAGTGCCATCCTGATGGCAGACCTATGCAATACTATGCGCTCCTTAAACTGTCTGGAGGTCTTTCCAATGTAGTATAGTCCACAATTGCATATGATGATATACACCACATATCTAGTTGAACAGGTCAAAAAATGATTAATTTTGAACCGTCTTACAGAGTGTGGATGGGTAAAAGAGTTACATGGCTCCATATACCTGCACGTGAGACAGTTAGGACAATGGAAGCATCCCTTTATGTTGCAATTAATTGGGTACTGTGTGATGTCCGTTCTGACCAATAGGTCACGCAGATTGTACGTGGCACTGATTGTTCTGCAGATGTACAGTATGATGCTCGGATAACCCGTAGATTTTTTCACTTGTTGTGGTCTTTATTGAAACTGCCACTAGGGTTTACACGTGGGTATTGTTTTTGTTTATCATTGTTGTCATGGTGATCTGGGCGCCGCGGCGGTGACCGGACCCCAGCTGGGGAGACTTCCGGTTTACGAGCCGGGTCAGCTCAGAGACGCCAGATGACGGGATGCACAAGGTTGGTGAGTCTATTTAAGGTTTTGTTATTTCCACTGTTTGCTATTATACTGTCCCTGACGAAAGTTTTCATAATAAACTGAAACGTTGGACTTAGTCCTCGGCTGATGACTACTTTATATGCCTAAAAAGTCTCTGTGTGCCACTTCACTGAACTGTATATTTTGCTCCTTTGCTGGGGCTAAGGTGGGCACCAGAGCCATAAGAATATTTACAGAGAGTTGGAGTTATATATATATATATATATATATATATATATATATCAGTCAAAATTTTGGACACACCGTTTCATTCTATGGTTTTTGTTTATTCAAATTATTTTCTACTTGTTTATTAATACTGAAGGCATAAAAACTATGAAAGAACACATATGGAATTATGTTGTCAACAAAAAAGCGTTAAACAAATCAAAATATATTTTATATTTATATATAGATTCCTCAAAGTAGCCCTCTTTTGCTTTGATGACAGCTTTGCACACTCTTGACATTCTCTCAATCAGCTTCATGAGGTAGTCTCCTGGAATGGTTTTCCAACAGTCTTGAAGGAGTTCCCAGAGGTGCTGAGCCCTTGTTGGCTGCTTTTTCTTCACTCTGCGGTCCAACTCATCCCTGTTCTGGGGCTGGTAACTGTAATGAACATATCCTCTGCTGCAGCAGAGGTAACTCTTGGTCTGCCTTTCCTCGGGTGGTCCTCATGAGAGCCATTTTCATCATAGCATTTGATGGTTTTTGCAACTGCACTTGAGGATACATTCAAAGTTCTTGAAATTTTCCGTATTGACTGACCTACATGTCTTAAAGTAATGATGGACAGTCGTTTCTCTTTACTGAGTTGAGTGGTTCGTGCCATAATATGGAATACAACAGTAGTCAAATAGGGGAGTCCTCTGTGTACTAACCCTACCCCTGCACAACACAACTGATGGTCTCAAACCTTCCAACGCTGGGCGAGGGTATAAATATAACCCATTGACTGTAGAACTGTCATTGTCGCCAGGATGTTCATTTGTTGCATCGCTCTTAAATGGGTTTTTTTTAGGTGCCTCACAATATACATGATTATGCCACATATTAATGTCCTCAGTTTACATAATTTTGCTGTAACAATAGAACCCCCACATTATTATGCTATAAGTAATACACAAGTTTCTGTGATTATGGTACAAATTCTACTGTCACTTTTTGAGTGATAAACCATCTTCTAACATCCTTGCATTTTCACTACTGTCCACAAAAGATGAATAGTTTCAACATTTTACCTAAACCGTGGAAAGAGAAAAACAATTTATGTATTCAATTTTTCCTTATACTTTCTGGGTGTGTTTAATATAACAGTTGGAGTACATAAACATTATTACTCTCTTAATGTGATCTGATTATATTAATATAAGAATGACTTGCTATAAGTGGCTGAAATTGTCAAGAATGATGAACAGTCACCTATATGTAGAAAATGGACAGCACCATCTTGTGGCAGCATTTTTATGTGTAACAGAATGTCCTTTTAACATTTCATTGCCTTTTACATTTCCCATATTTGGGCATTGTTACTGAATAACAGTTTCACCAACTAAAATAAATGACATGCATGTGAAAACAGACAAAAAAATATTAATTCATCTTCAACACAAGCAACATTACAAGGTCCATATGCTATAATATGAAAGATCATTATGCATACCCTTACGCTTCCATTTGCCCTTCAAGGCCGTTGTTCTTTGCCAATTTAATATGTGTCTCAACAGGGATGCCATTTTTAAAAAGAAAAGTAAAAGGTGTTATGAATGCCAAATTGACAGACTGCAATGCAGTCAGCTGGCTTCACAGTCTTCAGCAACAGATGGGAGGACAAGGTGTAAGAATTTCATGTAAGAATTAGTCACAGACTTCAGGATGCTTACACTGCTATATACTAGAACTAATTGTTTTAACGCCTGCTTAACGGTACTGTTAACAAAGAAAACAGCACTGCTCTATGTCAAAATACTCAATCACATTCTGTATGTTGAAGGCATACAGATGATGTAATTACATAGTGACAGTTTCCTTGCTTGATATGAAATTATTTGAGTGTGTTAGTGCATCTGCAAGTAGTTCTGGAACTAGTAGAAGTGGAGAAATGCATTTAATGAAGGCAAGATAAATAATTGCCATACTTGAAAAGGAAAAAGCCAACATTTCCTTTTAAAGAGCTTGGAAAGAGTTTTGATCATTCGATGCACCAAGAATATTATATATATTAATGTATTTTCAATCCTTAAATCATATTATTCTCTGGCTGGATGAAAAGGAACACTGTAAAATGAGTACTTCATAATGTTATTGTGAAAATCACATGTATTCTCTATTGTAATGGCAGACAAGATACATTAAACAACATAGCATATAGTCTAAGGCGCTTAAAAAAGACCATTATCCCCTTTACGTTATTCTTACTTACCTTTTTTCTTCTTTTCTCTCCTCTGCAATTCTGAAGCTTCCTGCACTGCCTACAGATTCTGAAAAAGTGGCTCTGATGTTACATCTTCATCACACTGCAGGGAGCCTCTCTCCCAGCAGCTTGCAGGCAGTGCACAGAGCCCGGTAGGCCAGGCAATGTCTGTGTCCATGTTTAATTGTAAGCAAATTAAATTAATTTACACCCCTCCTATTACAACATAATTTGTCCAGATGTAATTTATTTTTCTCTAACTCATCAGTATTAGTGTACCCATATGATTGCTGAACCACTTCATATCAGCTAATATATATGTATAATAATACTGACAAGCAAAACTACAAATTTAACTGTGTTTTAGATAAACTTAATTTAATTAAATTAGTGTCACAGATGTATATATATCTAATAGTAAGAAAGAATAAAGCTTTAAAATATTGTTCTATTTATTATGTATCTAATTAATAACATGAGGGGCCAGCTGTTGCTTAGTGCCTACTCCCAGTATTCATCTGTTGTAGATAAAAATGTGATAAGAGCTTCCCAGAACATATAAATTATATAACAAGATAATAACCATCTCTTGTAAGAACAGCTGCAATTACCATAAACCTGCAGATATTAATACTGATAAACTGTCCCGTAACCTCTTATGACAGGAAGGACACTTATTATGCGGATGATATATGAATGACTCTCTGCAGAAGTCATGTTGTATTTCTCTGGCATTAGTTACCCTATTGAGAAGGATAAATATTAATGAAGCACATTATAAATGTTAAAAAGAGAGAAGCAACAATAAAAAAGATTTATTCATATATAACTACACTAATTCTGTTTCTTCACATTCACTCTGTTTTGTAAGTTCCATACTTAAACACATGACAATAAGAAAGGGCTCCTATATTCCGACAATGCCTGGGAGCCATTAGTAGCAATAAACATTGTAGGCCGTTTTATAAAAGTACGCAATTATACGCACACATGTAGCAAGGCCACACCCATGACACTCCCCTCACACTGACGGGTTGTCGTTGACTTACGAGTGCCATAGGGCACCCTTATGTCTACATGTGTAGTTACGGACGTACGTCAAGGTACAAATGTGCGCATCTAACCACGCCCTCAAATTCCCATTTAAATGCATCCCACCGCCCTGACTCGTATGGATTTCAACCACGCCCCTGCGCACGTATGTCCCCAAGTGCGATTCCCAAGTACGTGCCTAATGGACTTCCGTGCGTAAATTCAACATAAACAGCGTAAATAAAGTTACTACGTATGCGCACTTCATCCAATCCTAAAAATATGCACGGAACTCCGCGTGAAAACGGATTTGTGAATTCGGCCCTATATCTTGATATAGAAACCTAAACAAATTTAAACTGTGAAAACAGAAAAGAGTTGAGAGGTGAAGATTCCAAGCTCAGCTCTAATTTATAGTTAAAGCTAGACCTAAGCAGTGAGTGATGTCTATGTGCAAGTATTTTTCCTGCACGCAAAATAATTTAAATTAATTGCCACCTCTGACATTGCAACACGGTTTTGCTTAGCTCTACACTTGAACTTGATAGTGTGTCTGTCTATCACACTATCCATGCGGTTATAACTAGACACAGGCTTTTTTATTATGCCTTTTGTTTTTGTTTTTTCAAGATCTTTTTTATCCTGTACTGTATGTATATTTTTAATTATTAATAGATTAAACATGTTTTAACAGTTACTGATTTGTAATGTCTGCTGGGTACTAGTGTTGATATCCCTGGTTATTATTACAGAGCAGTGTTGTCCTTTAATAATGCTACCCTCATGTTCCATGTCTATATAGTTACCATATTCTATATGCTTCATGTTTGTTGAGCTATTGAGTGACATCTCCTTACTATCGCAGTTCTCTGTCCCTTATTTAGTCTCTGCGGTTTAATACTATTTTGAATTAATATATCAGAAATTAAGAAGTATATACATATTATTAAACATTCCATATAGGTCTACAGACAATCTCAGTCATAACAGATTGAAATATTGTACAATTGACTGCAAGCAAATCACATCTCAAACATGAAAAGTGTTATGTTCCTTTAATTAATTCTATTAATGAACAGTCCATTTGTTATTGGGAGTTTTCAAAAGAAAGTCTCAAAAGCCAAAACAGTGACTATTTTTGGCATAAATTTACAGTGTTAAAGGTAACACTGTAAATCAGCAAATGACCCAAACCAGAGGCTTATAATTACTTATTACTGGGCACTGCAGCTACAGGTGCAATAACGTCAGCCTTCACAGATCACTGGTCATATTCCAGTGCAGTTGTTCACTAACTTGTTCATGCTTTGAACATGCTGCCCAAACAGTTCAGATATCATCTCACTATAGTTTCTAATCTATTATTGTTCCAGTTGAGATTGTGGGTAACAATGAGTTGCTTCTCTATGTCTCAGAAATAGATGATAGTGGGTGAATGAAAAAGTTGTAAAGTAAAAACTAATGCGTTTCTCCATCTCTCCTAGTGGTTTTATTAGAGATAATACTTACTAAATTAAGCCACTGTTCTTATTTTTAGTTCAATGTCAGCTCTCACCAGTGCATTGGCTGCATCTATTGAGTTGAAGAAAGAAACATTTTCTATATGGCCGGAGTGGAATGAAACAGATATAAATGCTGAGAAATGGGACACAGGAAAACCTGGAAAGGATAAAGATAAAAATATAAAAAGCCCGGCATTGGTAAGTATTGAATGTCATGTGATAGATCCAGAGTAAAGCGTAAAGCTGGCACATACAAACATCTGAATTAATCTTACTTAAGTACCTGATATTTCGGGATGAAGAGGAAAGAAATGTGTGGTATTTGATAAGGGCACTCCAAAATCTAATACTTATGTAACCGTGCATTTAAAAAGCTACTTTTTATTAGTTACATTAGTTTGACAAAAAATCAACTTAAAACAAGTCAGAAGAAATTAGAAAGCAAGGCTAATAAATTATAATTTCTCCCTTTTGCACATAAATTTACACAGACAGAATGTCCACTATTTTCCCCCAAAGACAAGGAGAAATGCTTATGCAGAATAATGAAAAAGACAGGTTCACGTAAGAAAAATTTCCATAGTGTCATTTTACTCATGGCTACTGTTTTCACCATTCACAAAAAAGAAACATGTATCCCTTATTTAATGGACTGTATAACATTGCTACTACTCAGTAGTAGAGCTGGTGGGTATCCCCAAGGAAGAAATGAGAACATGTATAATCAAGCAACTTGTCTCTCTTAGGACCCGATTCAATTAAGAGTGATGACGAGAAAAAGCTTTATTCCTGTCATTTACGGTAGCTAAAAATGGGCGATCTTTATGTGCACTTCTATTGGGCTCACATTAATATCACCCTAAAAAAATATGCGGCATTAGCTTCGCACCACAAATAATTGAATCGAGCCCTTAGTGTTTCCTGATATGGAACCTATATTCAAGAGATAGACACATAGGACTGAATTCACACCAAAGAAGCTCCGGCTTCTTAGATGCGTAATTTTAAGAATGTAGCTACTATTACGTATATGGCCTCCGTGAGGTCTTTAAAGACCGCACAGAGTAGTTTAGGAAGAAAGAGACGTGCTTATGTCACCTCGGGGAGGGATTAGTTAGAAGGGGGAGACAGGGAGAGGCATTTTCATGGTTAGTTAAGGTAGCCCTATGGCACTCTTAAGTGCCATAAGGTGCCTAAAACAAGGGGCGGGTTAGGGGCTACACAAGTGAGTTAGTTGCGGATCTGTCCGCACCTAACTCACTCTTAGTTGTGAATATGGCCCATAGGCACTTAGTAAATGCTTTTTTCTGATATGTTGTAAAGCAAGCCAGTCCCACACAGAGAGTAGTATAACACGTGCAGAGCTCGAAGTGAGGGTTTATACAGTGGTATACCATAATGCCACTTCTCCCACTGATAGCATTAAAAAGTTGTAATTCTCCATTTACTACTGTTATTTTTATGTTTCCATACTGCCACTTCTAAATGTCCATACCACCACTTCTAAATATCCATACCACAACTTCTAAATATCCATACCGCCACTTCTAAATGTCCATACCACCACTTCTAAATATCCATACCGCCACTTCTAAATTTACCACTTACCACACAGTATAAAACTAAGACCATTTAGAGTGCCAAAATAGATTCAGTTCTCGAGATACTGATGAAGGAGTGTTGTTCTAAAAAGAACAGATTCAGATAAGTTTAATTAATATTAGTATGTTTTTTAACCTAACTTCCTATTTTTTTCTTAACTTGTTTTTGCCACTCATTTTATTAACATATTCAGCTAATAATATTGGAATTTTAAAGCTACGATTACATAAGTATCAGGTACTTTTCTTTCTCCTTCATCATTAACCTGTAGTATTTGTGGTATAGGAGCTCCTAACCCCTGTTACTCTGAAGGCACTATCCTTCTTCACAAACATCAGTTTCAGGTATAATAAACATGTGGGCATGGACTGTGTGAAGGATTGCAGTACAGTATAGTATATCTACTCCAATGGGACCTCGATGTTTAAAGTACATGGTAAATAAAGTAAATTCTAGATTGCTGTTCTTATACTTTCCAATTTCATAAAAGATGAAATTAAAATTAAAAATTATGCCACATTTTTGTACATTGGAACTGAATCTGGTGCAGACATTATAAATAATGAACAGGCAGGGACAAAACAAAACACAAACTGACTAGAAAAACACAGGATTCAGAGGAAATCAGCTACCAACACCAATCTTCAAAATATTGTAACCAACAATGGACCTTATACTATATAGTATGTGTATGTATATATATATACATATATATATATATATATATATATATATATATATTTTACTGTATTATACGTAACTGTATTATGTGTAACTGCCTTGTTGCCTTGTTTTTTGCATTGTGTATCTGCAATACGGGAACGTAAATTAGGCACGCAATGTAATACACAACTGGAAAGTCACGTCAGCTGCTTTGTTGCATAGGGAGATTAATTAGTAACAGAGGTCCGGATCCTTGTAACATGAGCCCACTTACGCATGCACCCTCCAGATGTTATGCTGTTTTTAATAACTTAACTTCAATCTTACAGAACTAAGTTCCGTACGATGGCTTTTAAGTTAAAAGGGGCTGTGCTTTTTTTCCGCCCGCAAAGGTGGACGGAGGGAAACATGTAAAACTTAACGGGGTGGGTGGTAATACCCACTTATGCGCGAATCAGCAGTTGGATGGACTGTTTACCCGCAAGTGTGACTTAAGGCTGCTTTATGGCAACTTAAGTCACACTATTTAAGAATGGGTAGTGACAGGGGAAGTTCACTACACTCTCTCATGCGGAACACTCTCGCATGCGGATGGACAGCCCCCCCGCACATACTGAAAGTGTGCAGGGCTCTGGATCCGGTCCAGAAAGAAAGACACAGTAATGACACTTTATAGGTTATTGATATGGCCATACCTTGTATACTGCATTCAGTTCTGGAGGCTATAGTTCCAGAAGGACATTAATACACATTTAACGTTCCTCTTGTTCCTATGTGTGTGTGTTCATGTTTGTGTGTGTTTGTTTGTGTGTTGGCAGCTTAGGTCTGGTAATTGCAGTTTTAACTGCATTCTCTGGTACTCCTTGCACCTGTACTTTGATTCTATTTGTACCTGGCTCTCTTTTGGTGTAATTTCCATCTTACACTTGTACACTGGTCATTCTGATCCTAGGGAGTGTACTGATTCCTTCTGATACACCCTCTGGCACATTCTTCTCCTTACCTCTACATGCTTCCATCTTATGGCTTTTGTCTTTGAGTTACTCTGGTGTAGGCCATTCCAATGTTGATAGATATGATTTCTGTTCTCAGCCACCTATAGTGGGTTTTAAACATTCTGCCAAGTACACTCCATATGTAACCCTTGGCAAGTCCTGGTCTAAGTATCTTTCCTTGAACCTGTCCTTTGGTCCTTTCTCTTTACTTCTGTGTGTTCAGTGTTAGTTTGTCTTGTTCCTCTGGTGTCTGTTTGCTATTAGAGTTCAGATTGTTTGGGGGTTGCCACTAGGGGGCCAAGGCCTACTAGGTATCTACAGCCCAATCTGCTCTAACCCTAGGGGCTCTAGTAAACATCAGACTTTTAGGGGTATATTTACAAAGGTCTATTTTGCTAAACTCCCGGGACTTTGCAGGCGATTATGCAATCGCCGTATTCACTAAAGGCAAAGTCCTGGGACTTTAGCCTTTAGCAAAATCGACCCGGCAAACATCGCTGGACATAAATCGTCCAAATGTTTACCATTACAAAAATACAGATCGCCGTATTCTCTAAAGGCGATTTGTCTAAATCACCTTTAGATCGTCGGCAAATTGTTGAAAAATAAATCTCCTTTTTTGTGTGGCGCTTTCAATGAAAGCAACCCACACAGTACCTAAAAAACACACGTCAATATATTTGACATGTGTTTTTCTCTTTACAAAATGCAAGCAGTCTGTCTGCAATGCTTAGCATGGCTGCGCTGATAGAACTACAAAGCTTAGCATTGCAGCATTGCTGAGCCTTGTAGTAATATCAGCGTTAGCATGTTAAGCCTTCTAAACGTGCTGTCTCCGGTGCCGAAACAAAAAAATTTATAGTGTGAAAAAAACATACAGGAATACATTGACATACATGTGTGCATTAAAAAAAACATTTACAATGGATTATATTGCCCCCTACTCTGTAAAATTACCCACTGTGTCCACCGTGTTTTGTACTAAATGTGTTGTTGAAGAATCTTGTCCGGTTGATTAAAGATGCCATTCGGTCACTAGAGGGAAGCCTTTTATTGAAAATATGACATCAATGAGTGCTCTAGTGTTTATGACGTCATCATTACTATAAAAGGCTGCCCTCTAGTGTCTGAATGGTCATTAGTAGCGGCGGCCTTAAAGAGGAAGGAGCCTGTTGCCATTACAAGTGCCAGAAGAGGCCGAAGAACAGAAGGAAGGACCGGATCAGCATCTTCAAAACAAAACATTGTTGCCAGTGGGGGTAATTTTATGGAGTAGGGGGCAATATAATCCATTGTAAATGTTTTTTTAATGCACACATGTATGTCAATGTATTTATGTTGTTTTTTTCACACCGAAGACAGCGCAGCATGTTTAGAAGTCTTAACATGCTGATGCTGATATTACTACAAGGCTCAGCCTTGTAGTTCTATTAGCGCAGCCATGCTAGCATTCCAGACATGCTGCGCTACTGTTTTTTTTTTTTTTAAACAAAGTGACAGTGATTTTTCAAGGGAAAATGACAGTGCTTTTCTATAGAAAAGCACAGTGATTTAGCCCTTGAAAAATCGATGCATCTCGATGGGGATTTAAAATGCAGCAAAAAATCGACGCTTAATAAATACCACGATTTTTGCATAAAAAACGTGATCAAATCGCGGCGAGATCTGTCGATTTAAAATCGATTTAAAAAATCAACCTTTGTAAATATACCTTTAGTTAGACTTTGTACCTTAGTGTGTGACAAACAAAAAACGTATCATTCCATTTTATGTTTCTATGTAAAAATCTAGATCAGGTCCAATGACTCAATCAGCCAGCTAAAGATTTCATATATTATGACCAGATGTGTAATGAGACTAATGTTGTGTACATCAAATTTTTAAGATTGTGTTTATCTCTAGGGCTGGTGCTAATTTCATTTCCTTAGTACATGTTTTTTTTCTTTATTTGATATAAACTAGAAGTTTAATATTGGTCAAAACAGTTTTTTTGTGTTTTTTTTTTTTTTTGCAGCACTTTTTTGATGACCCTGAAGGAAAGATTGCATTACCAGATCATTTAAAAATTTATTCTTGGAAACGACCCCATGAATTCATAACAAATGTGGTAAGAAATAACTATATTAAGTATATTGTGATATTTTTGTGTTTTTTTTTTAATAACCCAATATTTTTAACCTAAAAAACTGTTGGATAAAAGTGTAAAAAAAAAAGTGTAATTGTATGAATTAGAAGCAATAGTATATTAGATCCAAGGAAGGATTCACAAAAATGTTGTTGCTCAAATCAATTTATAGGTTAATGCGGACAGGTACATGAAGGCAGGGGTAATCTGCTTTAACAGAAACAAACCAAGGAAGGATTTAACTAATTGAGACAGCTCTGACAGGAGAAGTGTCTTTCAATGATTTGTAGAAAGCAAACTGAGATCATAAGGTTATACCTCTGAGGTCATGTTTCTGGACAATGCCTTATCTGTGTGGAGTTTGTCTTCCTGTGTTTCTGTCTGTGTCCTCTAGATGCTCCTGTTTCCTCTAACACTAGTAGGTTTAATGTCTGCTAATCTGCCTGTCTGTATGTTAGGGAATTTATATTGTGAACTCCAGTGGGGCAGGTACTGAAGTAAATGATTTTTTTTAAATTGTAAAGTTTTATGTAATATGATGGCGCTATCTAAAAACCTGTTAACAAATAATATGTAAATAAATAGATCACTTTACTATATACTCCAGAAAATGTTTATAAGCAGGTAAGATTTTAGGATCTACAAAATGGTCTGAGTCCTCATATCTCATTGTTCTGTGATTAAATTCCCAAGCAATAAACGTGT
>WWET01000891.1:361630-400721 GCA_011038615.1 Limnodynastes dumerilii | reverse complement strand
TAGGGATCTACAATCGCGGGCCCTTAATATCTTGGCATCTGTGCATTCTAACCTCCTCACAAGGATGGGTTTCCAATGCCCAGTCTTATCTTAACATTTAAGACTGCTGTCAATGGAAGATGGCAGCATTTTGGAAGTCTGAAGAGATACACATCCTGTGGGCACACCTATACAATACATTGTAATAAGAAGATACACCCTCCTGTGATTGCAACCAAGTAACTATCAAATTATGTTGGGAGTGTGTTTTCATTTAAATCTCAGTGGGTTGGAATGCTTTCCAATTGGGTAGCATGGATGCATGTGCAGAACAGAAAATCTTCTAAAATCCAGTATGAACCCACTGAAAAGATTGGAAAACTAGAGCCGGGGAGGAGGAAAGGGGGTGCTAAGGGGAGTGTAACAGCTGAAGTTTTGCCTAGAATGTCCAGAGACCTAGCACCAGCCCTGAGTGTACCCCTGTAGTATTCAGCCAGATGTAATAATAGGAGATAAGCAGTTCTGCAGTGGTAAAGTGGGCAGGCAGACACAAAATTTTATTTTTATAATATATTAACTTTTGTAACCGATGATCTTCCATTTTGTTATAATTTTTAGATTTTTTTAATGAAATTATCCCAAAAGTTATGTTTTGAGGTTTTGTTGCAGTTATGTAAAAAGAATGAAAGAGATAACAGCGCATTTGTATGGGTGCACTTAAGCAAGTCCAGATAAGCAGCATAGGGAGTTGTAAGAACAGAACAGACATTTCTTGGCAGGTATGAAATAGATGCACAGATGCCTAGTTTTACAGGTCAGTTCATACACAACATTGGGTTTTTGCTGATGAGTTAATTAAAATTTGTTAAAAGGTGCATAACATCTCAAACTTAATAGTAAAGGAAATAATATATGGTGTTCCTAGGTGCTACCCTGATGTAATAAATAATGACAAATGGAACAATATCAGCTAGATGTCTGAGGGCTATTTGTTATGGTTAATATCAGTGTGGTATATAGGATAAAATTATATTAATTGAATTAGAGGGTGTAAAAAGTCCTTACCCCAGACACTGTTGAATGTAAAGTTGTGTCGCTGGTAGCAGCTGTGTACAAAACCACATGTGAATGATGCAGTGCCTAAGTGAGTTGTTTATAGATACTTGCAGTAGAGATTATTTTATTATTATTATCGTTTATTTATAAGGCGCCACAAGGTGTCTGCAGCTCTGTACAAAATACAACAAAATACAGTACAGACATACAGGGTAGGGATGGACTGCATAGTATATATTAAATACAATATGACTATAAAAATATCACAGAACTAACACACTATGTTGGAGGGAAGAACTTACAGAAGACATAAGGAGAGGGAAGGAAGTGGACTGCTGGTGTGAGGAGAGTGGGAAGGAAGAGAAGGGACAGATGAAGGATGCAGTGAGGATATTAAGTGGAGGAGGGGTAGGCTAGCCTGAACAGGTGCGTTTTGAGTAAACGCTTGAAGACCTGCAATGTGGGGGTGGGTCTGACTGAAGAAGGAAGGTCATTCCTGTGCAGAGGTGCAGCACGGGAGAAGTCCTGGATACGGGCATGAGATGTGGTGATCAGTAAAGTGGTCAGACAGCACTGGTTAGCAGAATGGAGAGGGCAGGAAGGGGTGTGCATGTTGATGAGGGAAGAGAGGTAGGGAGCAGTGGATGAGGAGATGGCCTTAAAGGTGAGGGTAAGGAGTTTAAAGAGAGGTCTGAAGCAGACAGGAAGCCAGTGGAGGGTTTGACATAAAGGAGACACCGAGGTAGTGCGGAGTGAGAGGAAGATGAGCCTGGAAGCAGCATTGAGTATAGATTAAAGGGTGGCAAGATGGGTGCAAGGGAGACCTATGAGGAGGAGGTTACAGTGGTCGATGCATGATATGACTAGACCGTGGATAAGGATTTTAGTAGCTTCATTGGTGAGAAAGGGACGGATTGCGTAGGTGGAAACGACAAGAATAAGAGAGGGCACGGATGTGTGCTATAAAGGAAAGTGAGGAGTCAAGGATGACACCTAGGCAGCGAACTTGAGGGGATGAGGAGACCGGTATCACCAATGGTTATCGTGATTATACAATGTAATTGTTGCTCAACTGCTGTTTGGCAGCAAACTATAATATGCACTGTAATATGTACTGAAATATGCACTATAATTTACAGTATAATAGGCACTGTATTATGCTCTGTATTATGCACTATAATATGTACTGTAATATGCACACTAATATGCACTGTAATATGCGCTATAATATGCACTGTAATATACACTATAATATGCACTATAATATGCACTGTAATATGCACTATAATATGCACTGTACTAAGCACTGTAATATGCACTATAATATGCACTGTAATATGCACTGTAATAAGCACTGTAATATGCACTATAATATGCACTGTAATAAGCACTATAATATGCACTGTGATATGCACTGTAATAAGCACTATAATATGCACTGTAATATGCACTGTAATATGCACTGTAATATGCACTATAATATGCACTGTAATATGCACTATAATATGCTCTGTAATATGCACTGTGATATGCACTGTAATAAGCACTGTAATAAGCACTATAATATGCACTGTGATATGCACTGTAATAAGCACTGTACTAAGCACTGTAATATCCACTATAATATGCACTGTAATATGTACTATAATATGCACTATAATATGCACTGTAATATGCACTGTAATATGCACTATAAAAAAACACTATAATATGCACTGTAAGATGCACTATAATATGCACTGTAATAAGCACTGTAATAAGCACTATAATATGCACTGTGATAAGCACTGTAATAAGCACTGTAATATGCACTGTAATATGCGTGCACTTATGGGTCAAATGGACTTATACACTCTAGGTAAAACCTAGGTGCACAGTGCATGGAATATCAATGAATCGGGCGTTTAAGTGCAGGATTTGTACATGGGCTCTCCCCCTTTCCCTAAAGCCTTCAAACTGCCTCCACCCCCTGCGGCACCCCTCCCCCACACATAGAAAAGGAAAAAATAAAAAAGCATATGAATACAGTAATTATATGCATATTTACTGTATATATATATATATATATATATATATATATATATAGGTGCAGAGTGTGTGCCACTGGGCCCCCTGTTCTGAGGGACCCGTGTGCCTTGCACACCCTGCACCCATTATAGATACGTCAATGCTTGTTTACTCCAGGGGGTTCTGGGATTGTCTCATGTTATATGTTGTATCAGAATATCAGAATATGTCTTTCTTATTCCTCCAGTGAACTCAAAATCTGGGGTTGTCTTTAGAATCACAGGTATGTGCTGATGTGGACTAGGTTTCCTGGAGTATGGGGGGAATGTTAATAGATTTTCTTTTGTTACTTCTTTGAGAGAACTGATTCTCTTACTATTTGACATTATGAGAGGACTTAGCTGCATGTGTTTGCCTGGTATCCCTTTTATATAAAAAAAATTGTTCAATTTTGTTCCTGCTTTGTATACAGGGTTAGATTTATTTTTCCATTGTTACCATTTTCTACAGTCAAACTTTTTTTTTTTAATTCTAATTGTTTAAAGTACTTAATTCATCTAATGTCACACCTGAAAGAAACTTTACATTTTTTACAGATCATTAAAGGTAAGGAATTGCATGAGACACTTCCCAAGGTGACTTAAAACGAAGCAACCAGTAGGGCTGTCACCCTTTAAGCCACTCTGGCCCAGGGCCGCGGTCACATAGACCACGACTCATATAAATGCCGGCCGCATCTGTTCTTACATAACAGATGAGGCCGGCATCAATAACATAGACAGCATTGATTACACAGGGCTTCTACAGGAGCCCCAAAGAACCAAATCTATATCACTGAATGTCAATGACCTATGGACCATGTGATTCATGGAAACAGATATGTCCTACTTTGTAAGATTTTTTAAATCAGCATAGAAAATACATATTTTATACTGCCTGAGGTGCCCTGTGCCGAAATCCTTGTTTACCAGTGTAATCAGTTATGTTGTACATAAAGCACGTTAAAGAAAGGTTGCAGCACAGTGCCATTTATAAAATAGTTCCACAAGTTTGTATACACCATGTAAATCTGCTAGAACAATCCATGAGTTATAACTTAAATAGCCATCATTTAATTTTGGATGTTCCTGCATATTTAGGAGTTTAGTTGCTACATTGATTGATTTATGTTACTTACAGAGAAAATGTTTTAAAGGCAAGTAAATATATTTTGTTAAAAAAAAAAAAAAAAAATACCCAGATGAATATTTTGGGATGCCATTAAGATCTTAATCCAGATGAATAAAAGCAATATTGGGGTTACTCCTCATTGTTACTGAGGTTAAAACCTTATTTTTATTATCTGTTTATAGTTGCTTAATGCCATCTAGTGGTTATGGGCAGAATACTCAACAAAAACTTCCTGTATTGATTTTAGTGAAACAAATACAAAAGATATTCACATTCAGGATCTGGTTTACTCTTTTACTACATGAGATAAATTGAAAGGTCCAGACTTCTGAAAAGGGACCATTTTCCCATTGCATCTATGTATGTGCATGCACCGCTATACCCATGCTGATCTGGATCATTATTTTGTTTGCTTACAACAACTTCTGACAGCAGGTTGTGTGTAAACCCTAGGGTGGCATGTTAATTGTACAGTATTCAGACTTCTTTATAGCCCCAATATTAAGTGAGGACAAATCGTTAAGTTAGGGGTCTTGGCTGGGTTGTTGCACAATTGATACTGGGTCCCCACTGGCACTGCACCTGAAGCTCTGAGCACAGTGCCAGCAGAAGTCCAAATCCAGTCCAATGTTCCTATTTTACCCTACAGTTCTTTTTTAAGAACATAAGTCACCTATCTTACCTGGATCCGGCCCTGTGTCTCTGTGCTAGCAGATGATTAGCCTAAAACTGGTCCCATGTAATTCTTGCTTTAAAGTAAAAATTGAAGTTCCTCTTTACAAATAAGAAATGAAGCAGACCCATTCACATAATGTATTAAATACAACCCATTTAAAATTATATATAAGTACACGTAAAAATGGCTGCTGCTATGCTTGCCTTAAAACACCCACTTTCTACTAGCACAGAGCACAAGGAAGTGGGCACAGTAAACAATAGGCAGGGCTGCCGTCAGGGGGGGACAGCTGGGCCTAGTGTCCTGGGCCCAGGCAGATAGGGGACCCGGGATAGCCCCTGGCCTCCTCTCTGTCCTGCCCAGGACACTAGTCTTCGCCGCATTTTCATACTTTCCTGGCAGAGGTCTGAATGCCCTGCGTTTCAGACCTCTACATTACAGATCCGAAGGTCTGCCGCGGCTCCCACAACTTCTCTCCATGGGCTGGAGAGTTTGGTTGATGGGCTGGCAGCCGTGTAATGAGAGGAGTATAGAGGGAGCAGTGTAATGAGAAGGGTATAGAGGAAGCAGTGTAGTGAGAGGGGTATAGAGAGAGCAGTGTAGTGAGAGGGGTATACAGGGAGCAGAGTAATAAGAGGGGTATAGACGGAGCAGTGTAATGAGAAGGGTATAAAGAGAGCAGTGTGGTGAGGGGGTATAGAGGGAGCAGTGTAGTGAGAGGGGTATAGAGGAAGCAGTGTAGTGGGGGTATAGAAAGAGCAGTGTAGTGAGAGGGGTATAGAGAGAGCAGTGTAATGAGAGGGGTATAGAGAGAGCAGTGTACTGAGAGGGAGGGGGAGGGGGGCCCAGGGCCCTGCATATATTGTCAATCCTGGGCCCCACAATTTCTGATGGCAGCCCTGACAATAGGTGTAATCGCAGCTCTTGATTAGCCCCATTGAGCCATATGCAGAGCTTTTCCGATATGCTCTACTGCGCATGCGCAGTAATTCTGCGCATGCGTATATGTGGATTGCGTATACGCATGCGCAGTAGAGCATATCGGGAAAGCTCTGCATACGGCCCTATATCTCCACTTTTCATCTGTGCAACTTTCATCAAATTTACTCCTTAAACTACTTTTAAAATTAAGCTAAAAAATAATCATCAGATTTTACTAATTGAATTAGGGACTTCTACTACATTAAAGCTGTCCTCAATACAAATAGACCTCAATAGAAGGCAGTATGTTATGCCAATCAGCCTGTTAATATGTATAGTAGGAAGTAATTATATTGTAGTGACATGGAAAGGTTCCCAGTATGTCATAAAGCTAATTAAACTTAGCAATGTGGGATTTTACCCTTATGAAGAGGTTTAAATTATGCATTTTCTATGCATCCCAAATGTTACAGCTTATATTATACATTGCATTTGACCTTGGTGTCAGTGCAGACATGACATGAAAAAAAATAGTAATGTAATGATCAAGAAAGAAATTGTCCAACAGCTCCAGGTAGTAATACAGTAGTGTAATAAGTGCATATGATGGTAAACGCCTATATCTTTGTACTTTTATAGTTTGCTAAATAGCTGTCCCCATTGTCAAATAAGTATCTGAAATCAGAGGTACATCTTTCCTTGCTCATTAATCCAAACATAGTTATTTTCTTTTTCTGAAATTAAATTGGTTGTCTTAACAAGACTGTCTAAACCAGAGCCAGATTAAGTGGACATATGGTCCAAAAAAAAAATATTAATTGTTTTTATATCATTCCTTTTTTTTTTTTATATTGGGACTGATTCAGAGTTTGGAAGTAAGGGTAAAAAAGGTGGAAGTGCATAGCTCGGCTATACCATTTTTTAAAGTAAGGGGTGTTAATTAATTTTAAATATTTTGAATTCAGGGAAAATACTTTACTTTTGCACTTAGAACTCAATTACTTCATAGCTTTATGTTTATTCTATAAAATAGAGTTGAGCTAAAAAACATCACCTCTTAATTCTAATTCTGGTTTTCACAATTTAAATCTGCCTCCCCTTACAACTCAGCACATGTATTGCTCAGGTCTACACTTGCACCTAAAAAAAAGGTGGAAGTGCAACTCTGAATCAGCCCCATTATCAATTCCTATTAATACCTTACATCCCTTTATTAATTTTTTATATATATTTCCCAGACTTGATAATTAAATGTAAGATCTTAAGCTGGTTATTTAACATGTGATAATGATTTCCAGAACCTGTGGAAGTGCATCTTGTTTATGAGCTTACCTTTGTATTTCTTTTTTCATATTCTGTAAAATTGTGGGTGTGGAGCAATGCCATCTGGTGCGGGGTGTGTACTGTATATAATTAGTGCAAGAGAGTTTTGTTTTCATGTTTTAGCTATCAGGCATTTTTTGCAGCGTCTTTCCACCTTCCACGTTATAGCAAAGAAGGTCCACAGGGATAAAGGACCTGATTTACACTTAATAGTAAAATTGCAAACTTACCTAAATATACGCACGTGAAAAATCTGCAATACTGATTTAGAGAAAAGAAAGAAAGCGATTAACCACTCCTTCTGTGTTGGAAGTGCAACGTAAGGACGTAAGTCTTTCCTGCATATAATTAGGAACGTGCAGACTTTATTAGCTGTGAATCGGTCGTGCGTAAAGGTGCTTAAAATAGCTTATGATTCAAAGACATGTAACTAAATGCACTGATTAGGCTTTGGAAAAGTAAAGTTTTTTTTAGTAAAAAAAAAGCTCGTACTCACATTAACATATGTGAACAAAAGTAACCATTAAAAATAAACTTGAAATAGGAATAATCATGATATACTTTACAATATACATAAACACATAGGGGCTGAGCTTGGGAGTAAGGGTAAAAAAGGTGCAATTGTACAGCTCGACTAAACAATTTTTCAAAGTAAGGGGTGTTAATTAATTTAAAATCTTTTGAATGCAGGAAAAATGCTTTACTTTTGCAAATAGAACTAAAAAACTGCACAGCTTTATGTTTATTCTATAAAATAGAGTAGAGCTAAGAAACGTCACCTCTCAATTCTAATTCTGCTCTCACAATTTAAAATTGCTTCCCCTAGAAATTTAACATGGTATTGCTCAGGTTTACACTTGCACAGAAAAAGGTGTAAGTGCAACTCTGAATCAGCCCCATACTGCATGAAGTTAGAAATACAATGATCCACTACATATAAAGATTTTTATAAAACATTTTAAAAATAAGCATTTAAAAAATAAAAACACAAACAACCAATACAATTAAATATAAGTAAATGTATTGGTGTTTGTTCAAAAAATTAAAACTAAATTTTTTTTAATCAAAAAACCCTTCACAAACTCTTACCAAATAATGGCACCTTTACAATGTTAAAGTCTCGCACAAAATGTAAAATCAGCATAGGAGTAAATAAACAAGCCTTTATTTGTTTGATTTAAATATACCCATTCATTATAAACATGCAGCAGATGTGGCCTGAACTAAGTAGAATACATATGGCCACACAGCAAACAATACAGTTCCTTAACTTACGAGTGGTTAAGGGCTCTCTAGTTTTCTTGTGCATATGTTAGTTTATGCAAGGATGTCCTACTTGTGAATCAGCCCTAAATTTGTTGGATCGCCCATACTGTACATTAGTAGCCCTTATGCTGCTCATTTGCATTAAGAGTCTTGCTCCTCTAACCAAGCATGCGGGACTCGTTCCGTGCAGATGCATGCATCAGTCCTAAGTCTGATGTCCGTGGGCCAGATTTACTAAGCTGCCGATTTGGAAAAGTGGAGATGTTGCCCATAGTAACCAATCAGATTCTAGCTCTCACTTTCCTATTACATGCTAGAGAATGTCAGCTAAAATCTGATTGGTTGTTATGGGCAACATCTCCACTTTTCCAAACCCACAGCTTAGTAAATCTGGCACCATATATGTTAATCAGTTGGTCATGGTTTACATGCATACATTTGGGTTCTGAGCATGCACAGTTTAACAGAGTGTAAAAATATGCACGTAGATTTTACACTTAAGTGTGAATACGGTCCAAAGAGGCCAGGATAGACTGATTTTGAGGAAAGTGTTACGGAACTGCTCCTAGATTGTGGAATCCAATTGGGCCTGGTCTTTGCTAGAGCCTATGATAGAAACATAGAAAGTGACGACAGATAAGAGCCACATGGCCCATCTAGTCTGCCCATTTGTTTGTTAAAACCTATACTGTCCCTAGACCCTATTTACCCTCAATGATGGTGGGGATAGGTTTGTGCGGCAGGTTCCGAGCAGATCACGATCCCCAGAAGGCAGCCACAGTTGAAAGGAAGCACTGAAAACCAGACAAGGGTGAATAAACCAAAACTACAGTATTTATTAGTGCAAACAACAAAATAGAGATAAAAGGAAAATGTGAACTGGGAGCAACAATAACAATCACAAACCGGTAACAAAAATAAACTACAGGCTATTAACACTAATAAGTATAAACAGAAATCAGAGGGAAGACTGAGCACAAAGCAGTAGTAAACATAAACACTAGAAGCTGGTGCACAAGGGTAAACTAAATACAACGATACAGATGTACACAAGTCAAGATAGCAGTGAATACAAGAGCACAAGGAAAACCCAAATACAAACACGTAAATGAACATAAATATAGACAAAAACAAGGATTAACCAACAAACAGGACAAGGGCAGCTGGATCTCAAACATGCAAGGCAGTAGCAGCAGGACTTGAATGGATAAGAGGCTGACATGGCAGAATGTTAGCTAGAGGCGTCCTTATATCCTAGCTGCTCGGGCACTGTAAAGTAATCAAATGGCAAAGTCTAAACAGCAGCCCCTAGGGTAGATCATAAGAATGTCCACACTAAACAATGAGTCCCACAACAGCCCTTATGGACATGTCAGGGAAATGTCCAAATGTTACTCTGTTTCCTTGCTCACATGACTTCTTCTCCGGTCCTTCTACCTGTGTCCACCCTTGGTCTCTCTTGTTGGTTTACCCGCCTGCCGGAATTTTATCTGCTATTGGTTGCCGTGGTCTGCGTGTGTTTTCAGCTCACTTTCCGCAGCTTGCATTCCTGGTTTGTACGATTGTCATCTAGCATGTTTCTACTTTGTCAGCACCATCTCCAGGGCTGAATCCTGAGCCAAGAAGGTCACCCGACTTCCGCAAGCTGCTTGCGGAGGTCGAATGATTTTCTGTCAGAGCGCATGTGTTCCCCAGATGTTCCGCATTAGAACTTTTATCATACGGAACTGAGTTATAGGTTTTCCATGCGTAGGGGGCGTTACATTAGTTCTGCATGCCGAATCCCTGCCAGAGAGATGGGAATAAGCATGTAGATTATGGTGAGTGGGCTGCAGATGGCAGATCCGCACATATCTGCTTTCGGATTTATGCAGATCTGTGCAGTGATTTTAAAGCAGGGTTCTGGACACCTAAGTGTCAAGGACTCCAAATGTGAGAGTTAAGTGACGGGAGTTAACTCCCCTCTCACTTGCAGAATTAGGACCGAATTAACAACCCTGAAATTTTTCACTTACGTGCCTATTTTTCTGATTATAGCTACTACGCATGCGTAGTAACTATTTTTTGCTATCTACGTAGCGTTTCATTATGTAGATTGTGTACATGCGGTCTTTAAAGATAGTGCCATTAGGACTTGATCCAAAGTTTTAGGACATATCTATTGTTAAAAATGTGTGTACCGTATGTAAAGTTCTGACAGTAGCAACTATGGATAGGTCATGCTAAAAATGAGCATGTTTTCGAAACATGCAAATGTATGGAAATATGTCACTAATTATGCTATAAAATAGTGTAGTGTATGCAGAGTGTGTTTCAGCAGTTAAACAGTGTGTTTTTAAATTGAACAGTTTATTATTTATAAGGTGTGTAGGGCTGTGTTATCGGTAAGATTAGGTGCATTTCATGGAGAACAGTCTTCTCCATCTTTCATTTACACAAGCCCTGATCTGGACAAAGGAACATAGATGGAAGTGCAGTGAAACTAGGCTGCTACTGTGTTCACAACAGCACTAATACAACCACTCTTCCATTTAAATATAATGGAACACCCCCTTGCATCAGTGCACAGCACAGATCAGGCAGCGACCAGTGCTAATGAATGGTACACTTACATCTAAAAATAAGTGTAAGTGCAGCTCTAAATCAGCTTCTTAATGTTAATACATCACCTTTTACAATGAATATATTATATAAAACAACAACCCAGTAGGTTGCTAAAACTTTATGTGCTTCTATTTTTTTTCTATTTTGATTTAGACTCCTGTGGTTGTGAAGGATGAAACCTCCTGTGATTTGTTGTCAGCAAATGAGCATTTAATTGAAAGTGAGGTATGTAAAATTGAACAAGAAATGCATTTAAACTGACAGATTTTTAAACTTATTTTAAGGCACTTTATAAAACCTGATGGAATAACACTTTTAATGTGAAAATTGACATTTTTTTTATTCCCAGCTTATGAGGTGGATAATTAGTGAAATCAGTGCTGTCTGGAGAATACATAATGGATATATGACAGATGAAAAAGCCACATTAGAGGAGCCACCAATACTGACATGGAAACCATGGGAACACATATACGCCCTTTGTAAAGCTGTAAAGGGCCACATGCCCCTCTACAACAGCTATGGGAAATATATTGTGAGACTATATTGGATGGTAAGTAACTAAAAATGTTATAATTAGTCCAAAATATATATATATATATGGCCAAAATCTTAATAAAAAAAGATTTTTCAACAAAAGAAGCAATCAGAAGCAACCAGCTACTGCTACCAATGCCAAAAACTACAGACGTCTGCAATATAACCTCCCACCAGTAGGGGGCGCTGATTCAATTCTGAAGCTCACGAAATTAACAGTACTGCTCTACTGTAAATTTCGTCAGCTTCTGAATTGAATCAGCGCAGGTTATATTGCAGACGACGCGATCAAGGTGACAAGGTTTCTTCTTCATCTCCTGCACGGAAGAAATTTACGGATGCAAGAAAAGAGAAGAATTCTTCATTTTACGAACATTTGAAAGCTCCCAAGATGCGGACATCTAATGGCGAGTTTTAAAAAAGTTTTCTTTTTTTATACACATGTAACAGTTTATGTAATACACTTAGATTAGGAGAGATGACCTCCTAAGGTAAGTGCATACACATAGGGGGTAATGTTAGTTAGGTTTACAATTTTTTTTTTTACATATGTAACACTTTATTAAATTATTGAAAGGGTTAATGTCTTTGTAGAATTTTTTTTTTTGTATTTTACACACACTGTACACGCAGTTCGGCATGCTGATCCTTGTAATTCAATGACTACAGCATGCCTACACATTGCAGACATGCCGAACTTAGGATTTGTCAACAAAAAAACACGTCTGTTATACAGACATGTGTTTTAATGGTCGCAATCGGCCCAAAAAACATAAATTCGCCCCTCTATAGAGGTGAATTTATGTTTTTTTGATTTCAATGCGATTTCGCCGCGATTCGGTGAAACCGCATTTAGTGAATTACAAGCATTGTATGTTTGTAATAGAAAAAAGTCGGGACCGCGATTTTCAGACCCGCGATTAAAAAATTACAAAAATCACGTGATATTTAGCTTAGTGAATCGCCTTTGGCGATTTTTAAGCTAAAAATCACGTGATTTTTGCAAAATCGCGTTTAGTGAATGAGGCCCTTGGACCAGTGCTATTTAATATCTTTATAGGTTATATTGCCTGTAGTATCGAAGGGAGATGACACAGAGATGTGTTACGGGGTAGACACGCCAGGAGGGGTACACAAAATGAGGGATGATCTAAGTAGAGTGCAGGAATGGTCAAGAGTGTGGCAACTGCAGTTTAATGCCAAAAAATGCAAATCATGCACTTGGGGCACAAAACCCCAAAATCTCAATATATCACTAATGGCACTACATTCGTAACTACTGAGGAAGAAAGGGAACTAGGAGTCATTATTTCATTTGAATTACAGGTAGCCAAGCAATGTAACAAAGCAATAAGAAAGGCAAGTCAGATGCTTGGTTGCACAGGGAGAGGAATTAGAAGCAGAAAGAGAAAAGTAGTGATGCCCTCATTGTTACCTCACCTAGAATACTTTGTTCAGTTCTGGAGGCCATATCAAAAAGACATTAATACATTAGAGACTGTGCAAAGAACACCAACTAAAATGGTTCATGGCCTGTGTCACAAATCATACCAAGAAAGGCTAGAGGAACCGAACATGTATAGCTTGGAGCAGAGAAGGGAGAGGGGGGATATGATAGCAGCTTTCAAATATATCAAGGGTTGTGACCGGCTAGAGGAGGGTGGCATTTTTTAAAGGAAGAGGTGTAATAGAATACAAGGGCATGAATATAAACTGGAGGGTGGTAGATGCAGAGGATATTTGCGGAAAAATTACTTCACTGAAAGGGTGATAGATAAGTGGAATAGCCTCCCATTTGAGGTGGTTGTGGCTAATGGGTGTGGGTCCGCGCTAAGAAAATCCGAATTTCAAAATCTCTATTGCGAATGCGTTTTTTGCAGAAGAATATGAAAGTTGAAATATGCGAATACATAACTTTTTCTAATTAGAACATGCTGAATTTATAAACTTTGTAATTCGAAATTTATAATATTCGAATTTAGAAATTACCACATTTAGAATGGTTTGGTAATTATAATTTTAACATTTCGAAAAATCGTATTTATAATGCATGTAATGCGATATTGTAAGAATTCGCCTTGCTCTATCCTTATGCATGATTTTCATTTAGAACGTTCTGAATTTCGAATATTTAAAATGAGGTATGCTGTATTTTGGAGCATTGTATTTATAATGTTCAATATTTAGAATGTTAATGGAAATATCTATTGCGCATTCCTGTATTTCGAAATCACACTGTGTATGGTGACTTTGACTTTGGGTGCGTTGTTCGCACGTAAAATTACATAGCATATGTTTGCAAACATATTTTCTATCTATCTATCTATCTATCTATCTATCTATCTATCTATCTATCTATCTATCTATCTAAATATATGTATGTATGTATGTATGTATGTATGTTTAGAGTAAATATGAGTATATACACACACACATATATATATGCAGATGAGTACCTTCCCCCCCATCTTTAATCAGATGTGATCGTGGGCACTGAACATTTTAATGTATGAGTTGGTGACTTTTCCGAAGATGTTTGTCTTAATGTGGACTTCTTCTGTGTAGAGTGTCAGATCTAGGTAATTGGCCTGGGTCTGAGATAGGGTGAAGGTGAGATGGATGTTCCAGTCAGTGTGGTTTAAATACTGACACAACAAATTGAGGTCTTCTCTGCTGCCATCCCACAGAAAAATGACATCGTCGATGTATCTCAGCCATTCCATGACATTGCCAGACCTTCTGGGATTCCCATGATAAGATAAAGAGGTAGGCCTAGCTGGGGTCAAATCTTATCCCCATGGCAGTTCCATCCTCTTGAATATAGGAAGCTCCTTCAAAGTAGTAATTGTTGTGTAAGATGGAGTGGATATGTTTCTCAATCAAAAAGATCAAGTCTTGATCCATGTCTGATTGGTGTAGGGTTTCAAGAGTTGCCCCTGGAATGGTCAATGATGCTATATAAGGAGCTTAGGTATGTGGTTACCATTGTCATGTTGGGTTTCCATTCGATCGATTCCAGTTTCTGTAGAAGATCGGTGGTGTCCTTCCTAGGTAGGAAGTGGTTTTGGTGACAAAAGGCTGTAGATGGTGATCGATAAAAGCGGAGAGATTGCAAGTGAGAGAATTAGAGCCAGATATGATGGGACGTCCTGGAGGTTGGGTGGCATTTTTGTGAATTTTGGGTAGTATATATATCCTCAGACTGACTGGATCCGAGATGTTCATGAAGATAAATTCATTCTTTGTTATTATTTCTTCATTCACATATTCAGTGATGAGTTCTAAGAATTTTTTCCTAATTTTAGGGGTGGCGGTCTGTGTTTAATTTGGGTCGTAATGCACTCCTGCTAGCCTCTAGCCACCACCCCCTTTACTAAAAAGATATTTACCTTTTTCTCAGTTCCTGCGTGAATGCAGAGTCAACAGCAATGTGGACACAAGAGATAAACTATTGGAAAAGATGTAAAACAAATTTTGTGGAGAAAGGATGCAATAAAGCTAAATCCAAAGCTAAATCTGGCGATTCTGAGGACTCAACTACTGACCCCCAAAGCTATCCGACAGGGACAGGACTTGGGTCAACCAGTACCATAGAGATAGTGCCTTTGTTAACCAAGCAACCAGAGCTTATGGCCAATTGTACACACAGACAAGACACTATTGTCCAATAATCAAGGGCGGATAATGCTCTGTTAGGTGAGAGGTAGAAACATCAAGGACCTAGTTATGCGCACAGACATCACACAATTGAGGACAACTCATACAACGTTTCTACCTAAACAACCTGGCTGTTTGGGATGTGTTACCTGCAGTAACAAGGAAAGTGGACAGACTTCTGTACATCCTAACTTTGGGAAAATGTATAAGATTTTCCACATCTTGACATGTACCACCAAGTTCATGATATACCTGCTCAGATACCCATGTGGTCTGTACTATATCGGTAAAACACATCTATACAGATCAGCAATCCGGATTAGCCACTGGCAATTCAGATCAACCAGTAGCCAAACATTTTATATAACACCACCATACACTATTGAATCTAAGGTGTGAATTTATAGACCATGTACCCCTTAGCCTGAGACCATGTACCCCTTAGTCAGAGAATTAGTTACAAATATCTGTAGATACATGATAAGCCAACTATGGGTCATATATCATATATTTTTCTAAATTGAGAGCTCACCCCCAGCAGAGGTCCCCAAGTCTCCAAAACAGCCACCCTGAGACAGCACTCCCTTACAGCTATCATCCCAGACACGTTTTAAAACACATTTCCAAGATGTCCAGATATAGAATACAATACATGCAGCTATGACAAGCACTCTAGTAAATAGCATTTTAAAGCGGGTGCCAGGCTCAGGGATAAATAGCATACAGACGTGTATACACACAAATGCCAGCACTCCTTACAAAAAAACAAATATATACACATAGGTCCAGATATAGCTACAAATACATGCAGCTATGACAAGCACTCTAGTAAATAGCATTTTAAAGCGGGTGCCAGGCTCAGGGATAAATAGCATACAGACGTGTATACACACAAATGCCAGCACTCCTTATTTGGCAAAAAAACATTTTTCAAAAATGTATTTATGCAATTTGGTATTGTTAAAACAGCACAAGAGCACAAAGCACTATAGGGGTATATGCAAATACACAGCCATGTATGTCACCAAAAAGAGTTCTTTTGTTTCATAGCAAAAAATAGATCATATTTGATTCCATAAACTGGTGGAGTGGACATACATCCAAAGTCTCAAGCAAAATTTGCACAATAATGTCCAGTATAGTAGGGCATCACAAAGATCCAGACTTCATAAGTACATGGTTGCTATGCACAACAAGAAAAAGAGTCCATATGTATAATGTGACCGGCTGAGCGGTGCATACCTCCTCCTGGCTCAATCACCAACAGCTGTTTCAGATCTCTCCGTCATCAGGGCACATGAGCAGAAAGTGTCATCCTTCAAAGTGCTGTATAGCGCCAAAGTGATATACTAAAATATATATACATACATATACATACATACAGAGATAGAGAGATTTCAGTGTATCTATCTATCTATATAAATCTTATAAATAAATGTTTAGATATCAATATACTGTAGATACATATAAAACTATATATAACAATAAATAAACAAACATATCATTAAATAGTATAATTAAATATCTTCATATATAACTAATAATTAGTATCTATATATATGTTCGCAATTCAGTTATTCGGAAAAGACATACGTTCGCAATTCAAATATTCACAATTTTATAAATCTGGAAAATTCTAAATAGGAACGATAATAAATTATCATTCGAAATTGAAGCATATTCGAAATAGGGATTTGTATAATTTAGATATTTTCGCAATTGTGAAAATTCGAAAAGGAGAGCATTCGAAAATAAGAAAATTCGAAATAGAGAAAATTCGAAATGCGAATTTTTGCAATTTAGCGTTATAAATAGATAGAATATAAATTAATAACTAGGGACACTGGATGGTCTATGTGGCTCTTATCTGCCGTCACTTTCTATGCTTCTGTGTAATGGTTGTCTTCATTTCATATCTTGGGACTGGATCCTGACCTCTTTTGCCAATGTGATTAGAACCCTGGACACAGCAGAGAGCTGATTTCAGATCCCTGCATCATCTTCACTACTGTATGGGGCTAGGGGAGCCAACTCACCCACTTGTACACAGTTACGATCTCCATGTAAAATGGTTGCATTGTGGAGATCTGGATAGAGCTGAAACCTGCCTTTTCTATACAACTGAAATACCTCCCCACTTCCCTCTCCCACAAAGCGTAAGCGCTTTAACTTCCTGCCTTGTCAAACCCTGCTAAAAGCTAATTTTGAAACATGCAAACTTGTATAGGCTACTGCATTACAGCTCTCATCCTATTTGCCTATACACATCTGTTTACATATTTCAAAAGCATGCACATTTTGAATACAACCTATCTAGATTTGCCAATGTCAGAACCCTTGACACGCGTCATGTGTTTTAAACAGCGGATCTGTGTATCTGCAATGCTAACACTCTAGATCAGCTCCAAGATGTTTACAAAACATACCAAAAATAGAGAACCCTTGGCTGTCTAAATGATTTTAAGCTAAACCATTACTCATAAGCAAATGGACGATTTCATTTGTTTTATCTACAGTTCTCTGCCATAGTATTGTGTAGCTAATTTACTTATGTTCTGTTTCTAGCATTCGGATGCCATATTTAATTTGTGAATGCCCTCTTTTAATAATACATTTTGCAGATGTTTTAGAGAGGCAAATTAAAGCTTTAGTGCAATTGTTTAGAATAAATACTATGTTGCAGTTCCACATAGCAATGACATTTATATATATGTACACAAGTACAGGCAACAAAGACGGAAGTGAAGTACGTAAGTTACCAAATTAGTTCAGCTTATCAGTGGCTGTCACACATAGCATGTGTGCGTGGTTTCTAAGCTGCAATCTTGGTGACTTCTCTTCACTTAAGCCTTCAATAATTTCACTCTGCCCACAGCAGGAACACAATGGGAGTGTTTTGTGTAGGAGCGATGGATAGCTTGCTCTGAAACAGAGTTTCTCTTCCTGCACAAATCATGGATTTTATTACATTGCCTTTTTTTTATTTATTTCAACACAGGGGTGCTGGAGAAAAATTGTTGTGGATGATACCTTACCATTCAACAAAGAAGACAAGTTGCTACTTCCAGCAACAACCTGTGAAGCTGAATTGTGGCCGATGTTATTGTCCAAAGCTATCATTAAGCTTGCAAGTGTAGAGTATGTTCACTATTATTATCCTTTTATTCTTCATCTTTTTATTATTAGTATTTTTTTGCATGCATGTGGTCATTCATACAAAATTCAATAACATTGAGTTTCCTACTTTCAATATTGCTACTAAAACGAAAAAACTTTTATGACGGCATTTACAATATAAATATTCATCATTTGCATTGATAAATATAAGGGTCCAGATTCACAATTACGCAATTTACGTACAGAAATGGTACGTAGATAGCGTAAATATGCTACCACGCACGCGTAGTAGCTCAATTCTTAAAACAACGTACGTAAGACAAAAACTACATAACTGAATCCGGACCAAGGGCTGGATCCAGACCTTGTTAAGTGCATGAACTTAGTTACACCTGGGCTAAACCATGTTGAATTCAGGGGGAGCCAAGTTAATTGTATTCTTTGCATGCAGGGATATATCTTTAAATTGCTTACTGCACACAGATACTGACCAGCTTTACTATCACACTGTTATTTAGATTTGGGATAGGAAACATCACCTCTCAACACTAACACTGTTTGCAACAAATGAAATATGACTCCCCTGAAATCAACATGGTTTAGCCCAGGTGTAACTAAGTTCATGCACTTAACAAGGTCTGGATCCAGCCCCAAGTTCTTTTATGTCTAAAATAAATACATTTACAAAAATGAGTTATTTCTAATAATCTAACACAAATCTGATCTAAGAAATGAGGTTTATTTGTAAAATGTCACTGAAAATATGCAAACAAAATTACTAAGAAGAAATATTAAAATCAGCGCCGCGTTCCACTTCCACTAAATATGTGATGAGTACCAGAAATTCAATAGGAAAAATGGATTAGTGATTTATTGAGTCAATAAAATAAAATAAGTACTTTAATATTCCTTGTGCAACATTGAATCACATTTGTATCTTCCTTGAGGCTTAATCAGAGTTCACAGGAGTCACAAGCAGAATAATATAGCTTGGATTATCCTCGGTGGAGCGTTATTCCTTTTCAAGCTCTCAAGTTTGTCTGGTCACAATAATATAAATAGATTAGTCTCTTAATGCCACTGTATTAAGTTTTTGGTTTTAGTATGTAGCTTTAGGCAATAAGTAAATCCATATGTGTTTGTAATTGCTATACGTCAATACTAGCGAAAGTCTGCAGTGTCAGGTTTAACGGAGAAAAATGGCTGTACCTTATGTGGTTATCGTGGTGTCCTGTCCTGGCTGCTTGGCTATTTTCTCAGTATGGACTAAAGCTATTTACTTAACAAAGCCCACTATTCTAACAAGTGAAACGCGTAGGTTTGTCCAACGAGAGAACTCTCACCAACTCATTGCATATTTACTTTAGTGGAGCTGTTAATACAACCCCAACTAATAAACGGGTTTAGGGTACTGGGGATAACCCTTAATGCCCCTTTTTTGTGTCCCTTCCATAAGGCACTAGTGAGTGCAGCTCCACAACACTTATTCTGATCAGTACGATGGCACAGTTTGGCATTCCGTTGTTACAATAAAAATACTAACCCAAGCTACTATGGCTATATGGAATACAAATTTGTATTCTGTAAAAATAAATAAAATTCGTGTTTTTTATGTGCTGGAAGAGTTAGATCTTAAAAATGCATATGAAAATAAATTTAGTTACTTAAGAGTGTATCAAATAAATGCAGTAAATATCAGTTATGCAGTGTTTATACTATAGCATCACCTAAGCACCTTGTAGCTAGTGCAACGTTTAAGTATCATAGAAATCAGGGGGCATCAGCTTTACACATAGACTATAGAGAGGACGTATGGAGAATTGAGTAAGCCAATGTAAAGAGGGTTAGAGTGAACAAATAAAATCACATTTATGTGTTTATAGGGAGGGTGACATAAGGGAATGCAAGTACATGTAGTGAATATCTGAAGAGGAAGGGAGGGATTGGTTGATGAGTTGTTTTCAGAAAACTGCCTGCTGTAATACGTAGATGTAAGACAATTGTAAGGCAAGGCTGAAAGTGCCTCTGGGCTCTGAGCCTAAATTGTGTCTAAATTCCATTTTCTGTGAACCGCATAAGCCTGGAATAGTAATCACACAGAATTTTGATGGCCCATCTTGTATTCAGCCCTGGGAATCCATGTGTTTAAAGCCAAACCACTTTGTAAAATTACAGAGTAGTTTGTAGATAAGCACATTTTACAATGTATGATTTTTCACTTAATGTTAACATTCTATTATTACACATTATGTTGTTGTTCCAGATATTTAGTTTCATTTGCAGTTTTCATAAATATCTAAATCTTTTTTATAACAGAAGATATCAAATTATATGAACCCAAGCAGAAAATCTAAAAAAAAAAAAAAAAAAAAAAAAAAAATATGCACCAGCCCCTTGGAAAATGGTTTAACCATGCGTTTTACCCATACAATGTACAGACCTTCCGCCACACCTGGGAGTTATAAGTTACTGCAGATTTTTTTTTTTTTTATCAAGTACTTTTTATTGACTTTTCTGAATTTTCACAGAATGCAAAATGCCATAAACCACCTTCCACGCCATTCTCACTTGTCGAAGGAGAGGGGCCGTACGGCCTCTGCTGTTTGTTGCCAATAGATTCTGCACAGGCGACCAGTCAGGACCACCCCAGGAAACCAGGAAATAGTCAGCTGTAGCATGTACACTACCCCTCACCCATTCCTTCATCTGAGTCAGCTGAGAGGCTAGATAGTATAGCCTTAGGTTTGGCAGAGCTAGTCCCGCGTCCTCCTTATGGGCCTGATCCAGACCTATGCCGATGCGCTGTGCTTACTAAAGCACAGCGTATCGGTGTCCACTCTCCCCGACACTCCCCCTGTGCGGGCGTATTTCCCGTTGCTTTACGCCGGCTGAAGGCTACCCTAACTTCAGCCGGCGTAAGCAATTGGTAATACGCTCGCACACCTCTACCACTACCGCTAAGCCCTCCCTCATTATATTACCTCCCCCCGCCCACCGGCACTAACCTTAACGTAGGGACGCTAGTGGGGCGTTCCCCTCCAGCGTCCCTACGCTGTTCCTACGGAACATCTGCCCGGTGCATGCGCAGATCGGCTTTTCAGCTGATCTTACGCATACGCCCGCCGTCCTATCGACGGCAGGCATAGGTCTGGATCAGGCCCTATGTCTCTGCAAAGTAGTCATACGCACACGGACTCTACCTCCCGCCCATATCAGTGTGGAGATGCAGCTTTGAATTTTCTGAAACACCTGATTGGGGATATATAGTGGGGCATGTTGCAAGGGATAAAGGTATTTAGGCTGTATAATCATTTTTACTCCCGACGTAGTAAGGGGAAGCTTATCCTATAGTCTAATTTTATTTCTAACATAATTAGTGACAGGGTCAATGTTCAGTTTAATATAGTCAAGATGATTGGCAGATATCCAGATGCCCAGGTATTTGAATGTAGTGGCCCATATCAATTGATGACGTGCACTCTCAGTCGTCGGGAGCACCCCGTCCATTGGAAATAAATTGGATTTACTCCAGTTAATTCGGAGCCCTGCAAAGTTCCCAAACTCTTCCACCACCTCTAACAGTTTGACCAGAGAACCTTCAGCGACCGCTAAGAACAAGAGCATGTCATCTGCATAAAGGGGATTTTGTCTGGCTCTCCTCCAGTGGGAAGCCTGTGGATGTCCTCTGTCGCACGGATCGGACATGCAATGGTTCTATTACCATAGCAAACAATGCGGGCGAGAGAGGGAAGCCCTGCTGTGTTCCTCTTCCCAGTGCAAATGGATCGCGCTGTGGGGGCTGAGTATAAAAGTTTAATCCAATTTAGGAAGGTATCACCTACATTAAACCGTCGCAAGACTTCCCATAGATAGGCCCATCAAGAGATGCGACTACTGCTCTCCCTCCCAGACAACTGCAGATGCATAAAAAGGCATCTGAGATTTGTGGATGTAGTCCTACCATGCATAAAGCTAGATTGGTCAGGGTGTATAATTTGCGTTATAACTTGGTTCAGCCTGGTAGCCAGGATTTTAGCCAATATCTTAACGTCGTTAGTACGAGATGGGTCGGTATGATTCAGGCTGTAACGGGTCTTTGCCCGGTTTGGCAATTAAAATAATTAGAGCTTCTGACATGTAGTCTGGTAAGTGATTCTCCTGGTATATTAGGTTAAAAATTTCCAGCAACCTGTCAGCGAAAAATTCACGAAAATGCTTATAAACTTCCCCCGGAATGGCATCTGTGCCAGGAGCTTTATGATTAGGCATACCAGATATTGCTGCTTCAATCTCTAGCACACTGATAGGGGCGTTGAGGAGGGTTCTGGCCTCCAGGTCTAATTGAGGCAGATGTATCCTGTCAAGGAAGGAGGAAAGCTGGGGAGGTGAATATTGTGTCTGAGATGGTATAGAAGTTTAGAAATGTTAGAATTTTAGATCCCTCGTAATGTATCACATTGTCAGATCCCATTATCGCTGGAATAGCCCTTGCCTCCATATCCCCTCTAGCGAGTCTAGCTAGATAACTACCGCAGGCATCTGAGCAGAGATGTTGGTTGTGCTTGGCAAATAGTAATTTATTGTTTGTTTTTTCTATGAGATATTATCTCCAATCCGTTTGTGCTCTAAGTCAGTTTATCCTATCATTTAAAGAGTGAGAGGAGAGGTACAGGATTTCTAAGTCCTTGCAGCGTTGCTCCAATTCCCTCTCTTTTTGCTTACTACACTTTTTAATCTGCGCTATCTTTTTTATGAATGTGCCTCTCATGTAGGCCTTAAATGCATCCCATGTGATAGCCGGGGAGTGGACTATGAGGTTATTACTAAAGTAACCCTCCTAGCTAGCCTTAACCTCCTCCCCAGATCCCAACACAGACAGCCAAAAGGGATTTAGCTTCCAGAATCTAATACCTGAATCATAGAGCACATTGAGTTTTAGTAGTAAGGGGGAGTGATCTGAAATTCCTTTAGGTAACGTATCTCGCCTATCTGGGGCAGCCAACAGGGAGAGGTCAAAGCTAAATCTATCCTGGAAAGGGAGTGATAGGTGGCCGAGTGACAGGAAAATTCTTCAACTTGCCTAGCAAATGGGGATGAAGTTTGTGTCGGGGGGGGATACCCTCTTCCCGCCATCTGTCCAGACTAGGGTTCAGCACGGAATTAAAGTTCCCTGTAAGGATAACCAGGGTATCTGGAAATTTACCCATATATTTAAGTACCAATTTCAATAGACAACTTGAAAATGGGGGGGGGGGGATATAAGTTCGGCGGTGGGTGATATAAAGCACCAGCAGGAGGACAGGGGATGAGTTTAATAGGACCTTCATGAAAACATATCTTCCTACAGGATCTATGTGCACGTCCTTCAGGACAAAGTTTAAATTTTTGCGTACTAGAATGGATACACCCCGGGCATAAGTAGAAAAGGTAAAGTGGTAGGTCCAGCCCACCCAGTGCTTTTTAAGTGCTAGAACCCTTCCCCCCTGGAGGTGAGTCTCCAACAGGCATATCACGTCCGGATTTTGCTTCATAACATAATTAAGCACTAATTACCTTATAATTTTATTATTGAGGCCCCTTACATTCCACACAAAAAAATGATAAGTTGTGCTGCGTGATTCTACTCATATAACTGTAGGTTACTCACAGTTATGACGGGGAAAAAACCATACAATAGAAACCCATGGTAAAGGTACAAATGCTGAGTAGGAATATCTTGTAATCATTATTGGTCTGATAAAGAATACTGTTAAATGAGAGACAAACATTAGGAGACATGCATGAGTAATAAGCAACATTATATACAGAGGCAACATGTTGATTAGTAGTGAAAACTTTATATTATCCCTTAACCACCCCATATACCCTTTAAAAACTAAGGTATATCTGGACCCCTAACAGAAAAAACAATTATAGTAATGCTTTCTGTAAACTAGGCGCTAAAGAAACAGTAGCTAAACTGTGGCTATAAGCCATGAGGAGCCCCCTGCACAACCTATGAAATATGGCCGTACTGCCGCCCTGTACTGGGCTATTATAGATGGGGGGAAAACCTGGCCAGTCATGGTTGGTGAGCTCAGAACAGATGATAATCAGTTCCATTACATCCAAGAGTACTCAAGAGGTCAGCGTCTGGAGGAGGCTGCTCGGCGAAGATAGCGTTCAAGCCAAGTCTCAGCTTCTCCTGGAGAGGAGAAAAAAGAGTGTTTCTCCATCAGCAGCGATCCTCAACCGGGCTGGAAACAGGATAGAATATGGAAGTTGCAACTCTCGTAGTTTTTTCCAGATCTGGGTGAATTGAGCCCTGTTCTTTTGGACTTCCAGCGCATAGTCCGGGTAGGCGAAAACTGTAGTGTTGTCGACCTTGATGGGACCACTTTGTCACATGAGGCGCAGCACGTCATCCCTGTCTTTATAATGCAAGAATTTGGCGATGAAAGTGCGGGGAGCCAGACCGGGCCATGGAGGTTGAGAAGGGATTCTGTGCGCTCTTTCCACAGCGAAGTGCCTCTTTACCATATTCCTTTAGAAGGAGATTTTCCAGGAATGTTTCAGGGTTCTGGCCCTCCACCCGCTCTGGCAGGCCGACGAAGCACAAGTTGCTGTGCCTCAATCTTCCCTCCAGGTCAGAAAGCTTTGATTTGCAGACGTGGACTTGCGTGGTTAGGTCAGCGAGGTCTCCTTTAATTGGATTGACGGCATCTTACAAGGCTGACACCCAGTGTTCCACTTCTCCCACCCTCTCTCTTGTCTTCTGTATATAATGACGGAGTAGGGAGATATCAGCCTGTACCTCTCCCAGCTTGTCTCCCAAAGATTTTTCACATGAAGTTATTGCAAGTAGAACTTGTTGCAGCATGGGAGATGCTGTCTGAGTAAAAGGGGGAGGGTTAGGTTGCAGCGAGTCTTGGAGTAAAGGCTGTTGTACACCTTTAGATTGGGAACTGGAGGGCGCATTTCTGCTGAACCTCTCCAGCTTTGCTGCAGCAGTGGCTTGGCTGGATTTGCCCATGGTAACTAGGTGTAATGCTACTGGATCTCAGCAGAAATGAGAGATTTAGGAAGAAGAGAAGTCCTTCACTTTGACCACTGTTTATAAGGCAGAGAGTTGTCAGATGTGTGCAGTTCCCTTAGCATAATATAGATATGGAAAAGGCAGATGCAAAGTTGAAAGGGTCTGCTACAAAAGAGTGGAGAGGGTGTTTGTAGTTGTAGAGTGGAGAAATGACATGCTATATATTCAGCCTGGAGGTAGACACCCATCTTGGGTACTGCTGTGAGTGTCCAGTACTCTCCTCACACTGCTGCTGTAATTGTGCAGAAGGACTCTCCAGACAGCGCTCCTTGCTTCACACAAACTGCCTCTCCAATGGCGGCCAAGATGGTGGCTTTTCGCGCCAAACGCCCTTCCTGCCCCGACGGTGATTAATTACTGGCCCCACAAGCTGATCAAAATGCGCAGCACCAGAAATAATGCCAGCCATTTCCTCCCGTTAACCAGTGGCTCTTCCGCCCACCTCAAACTCCCCAGGGGAAAGAGGATATTCGCAGTGCCTCCTGCCTTGTACCTTCTGCCTCCGGGCCGGCCGGCTCCGATGCTTCCGATGAACAGCTGAGCAGACGGGGACTCCGAATGACTCCTCAGCAGCCGCAGCCCCCTAATCTCACTTGCGGCAGCAGTTAGTGGATTAAAATCTGATCAATTGCCGGGTAATTGGAAATTTTTAAACCTCAAAAAAAGGGGGTGCCTATGCTGCTGACATCCCCCTCCTTTTTGGGGTATACAAGTAACCTCTTAGTGGCACTCTGGGTCTGTACAATTTTGTAATTATAGTAATATAAAAAAATTTTTAAGCTTTATAAATGTACATTTAAAAAATATGTCCTAGCGAAATATTAAAAAGAAAAGAAATATCAGTTCCTACAGTGTTAAGCACCGAAAAATTGTTTTAAAAACACTTTACGTGTGTTTTTAGTCCCTGATTAAGGAGCTTATGCCCACAAGGCTGAATGCTTATTGTTCCCTATAATTAGCAGAGTTTTAAATTGCTGGCGAATCTCTATAAATAGCAGTCATATAATAGTGTTTAGATAGATAGTTATGATTTATGAGATTGAAGGAGATTGAGTGCACATAGATATACGTTGTTTATTAATTGATTTTATACTTATATATCTTATTTATTATCCACTATAGTATTTATAAAGGTTCCAATTAATTATTCCTTGATGGTGATATGTCGACGTTATTAGACTGTAGCCACAGACTATATGAGGATTGAGGTCTATATTGTTATCCTAAAGCAAGATATAATTAGCATATTTAACTAGCGTGATCGCTATTCATGTCTTATATTAGCTAATGGCTCTTCTAACAATTTTGTCTATAGTTTTAAGGGTACCAGGTCCAGCTCATCTGGTCCACTGTGTGCTGCACTCCACCAATCATTTTTATGAGCACAAATCTCCACTACCTCAGAAAACGGTCTATATCGCTACTATTGTAGCAAAGTATCTTAGTGACACGTACACGGTTCAGTGAAGCCGACCCGCCAGCAAAAGCAACATTGTATCTATTTAGTAATGAGGGAGAACAGGGATCAGGCATGTGTAGAGGAGGGCGCTCGTGCACAGCGTCCTCCCCGTCCGACGTACGTTTCGCTATTGCTTACTCATGGACATCCTATTGCCGGGTAATGCAGGGGAGCTCCTAGACCTCACGTCTGTCTACATTGGCTTCCAGGCCACGCCCCCAGGTTACTGCACATTTTAGTAAATAACCTATATGTCATATTGACGAGCAGCAATACTATAAAATTGCTTTCATTGTCATTATTATCATCATTATTAGTAGTAGTGGTAGTGGTATTTTACCCATTTATTTTATTTTGTAAAAATTAAAGAAAACTTCTGTTTTATCTCATTTTGTAATATAAACTCACTTAGCAGTAAACCTTGTTAAGGATCAATTTTGGTGGTTAACTTCTTTGATAAGAAAAACAACACTCACAGAGAGAGCTGTATTGATCCTGTATGGATTTTTACCTAGGCTGTTCTTTAGTGCAGTAGCATGGCATCATAAGTTAATGCTACAACATTGGAAAGTAGCAGATTGATAGTTGTTCTGGACAGTAAACCTTTGTTGAGAGCCTTTAATCTGCCTGGTTTGAAGTTTACAGGTTATTTGTGGTAATATGCAGATGGTTTTCATATTTAGCTGTTATATAAGAAGTAGAACTAGTTCTGTATGACATAATTTTTTTTTATAACTAATTTTTTATTTATGTGTTCTCTTAAATAAAATAATCACATATTTTGTTCAACTTTAGTTAACTGCAGAAAAAAAGTATCTTTTAATTAATATGTTGATCAATAATTTTAAATGCAGTCTTCTTCCTTATGCCTATTATTTCTTTTTTGTTTCATCATGTTTGTTTTCTGAAACTCTTGTGAAAATGTCAATTGTCAATAGTTTTTTGTTGATTTAGGAAAGAGTAATCTATAGGTCTTCAGCAGTTAACCATGAATTAGTTGTCATACTCTCCAGATAACACAATGCAAGCATTGCCTACCTGTCCTCTGAAGAGGATGCTCCATGAACTTCATGGACACCATCCTATACTAGAATGTTTAAACTAAAGGAAATTGAAGTTGTCTCCCCATTTAATATTATTACATGTTATTCGAAACTACATAGAAGCCAGGATAATTATATGCTGTTTATGTAGCGTCAGCATTTTCAGTACCAAAATATGTAATATTAAGAGAAATTCTTTTGTTTTTTTCCACCAATTTCCTGTGTATTTTTCCAGCTGCAAATTGTACATTTGTTCAACGTCTACATAAAATATTTGGGAAAGGAGGAAAATGTGAATAAGGGGTTCATTAATAGAGATCTCTATCTATGTCCTTTTACAATACTATTATTTTTACCAGAAAAAAAGTCTGAAATTGTGTTTTTATTTTACTTATTTTTTATATGGAAATAAGTAAAGCCTTTTATTCAATAGACCCTTTGGTCTTACTTTAATAATAAACCACCAATACAAACAAAATTTTTTTTCAACAGTAAATACAGGATGTTCATGTTGTTTTCTTAATAAGACTACAAAATACTAAAGCCTAAATTGCATTGTATATGTTGGTAACCTTTTTTTTCAGTACAAACGGATTTACAAGACGGGAATTAGGTGAATTTACTGTTCTACATGCACTAACTGGATGGCTACCGGAGATTATACCACTTCAGTAAGTAGAATAAAATATAAATATTTTATTTTTAAATAGACATATTAGTATGTATAAAACAATGTCTATGTACAGGAGGGAGTCGCTGCCGCGAAATGGTTCTTTTAGAAGTAGAGACAGCTGAAAGCTAATTTTCGTCCAAAAAAATGTTTTTCATTGCAGGGAAGGGAGGGTTAGGGTTAGGGTTAGGGTAATGAAATGGGAGGGTTAGGTTTAGAGTAATGGAAAGGGGAGAGTTAGGGTAATGGAAGGACATTCTTAGGGTTAGGCTGTGGGGATTGGAGTCTTAGGGTTATGCTGTGGGTAAGAGAGTCTTGTGGTCAGGCGGGGAATGGAGTCTTAGGGTTAAGCTGTGGGGAAGGATGGATTAGGGTAATGGAAGGGGAGGGTTAGGGTAAGGTTGGTTTGGGGTTATTCATACTTACCATTTGCAGCAGCGTCTTCTGTCTTGCGGGGATCAATTGCTTTGCATCTGTTGGAAACTAGCTGGTCGCAGTGGCGACCCACACTCATATGCACATGTCTGTATTCAGATTTCTGTGTATGAATAACTTGTACCTGCAGGTTAGATGGACTAGGGAAAGCAAGTATTGGATGTGCACCTTAAGGGAGTGCTCACATTTGACCATTAGGCATGGACACATCCACAGATATACCTTTTAGTAGGAATTTTTCAAAAGGGTGGCCGGGGGTGGACATTGGTGATGATTATATGCACTTGCTGATTGCATATTCATGTCACGTAAAAATAAGTCATCAATCAGTGTTATTCATACATGCCAACTTTTGCAAAAGAATATCAGGGTGATTATGAAATACTTGTCTAGGCACTGTGCCAAAGGGGTGTGTGCCTGTGCCACCAAATGAGTGTGTCTAGCACTGCCTGGAAAACTAGTTGTCAGTAAAAATGGCAGCATCAATATTTATGTTATTTATCAATGAAAAAATGTTTTCAGTATTTTTTGTTAAGACTGTGAATAGGAGATCCGCTGACTTTTCATCTTTATAGAGAAGCTAAATTTAGATGACGTTCCTGATGCGCACCAACCAATGCGTATCTCATATCACAGACAGAGACTATTAATTATGCATGGAACGCAGTATTGAGCAGCTGCATTACGATGCAGAGTTCTTGGTACTGTGCTTACTCACAACTGACTTGCCTCCGTAACGTATGTAAATCAGCTGGTTTCCTTAAGTCTCAATCTGGCCCCTTGTTGTGAATTAAAAGCTAATATATATAACTGTTGTTTAACTGTTGTCTCAGGCTGTTCATTTACACTCTGGAACAGAATTCTCTCTTGTGTATTTTAAACCATATCCAGGCCTCCATACATTAGGCTTCTTACGCAAGCTTGGCTGTAACATCTGCACATGCACGCTAGATGTTACGCTGCAGATCTCCCGTGCAAGGTGGTGGGGGGAACCATTTCAATTATACAGTACTGTGAAGCCTGCTTGTGAGAGGGGAGTGACACGTGACACTGTTGAGGTCTTGATCGGGTCCTTTGTTACCGTATTAATCTGTGTAGAGAAAGGTAATGTGTCATGACAGGCAACTGTCTAAAAATATAGATCAGAAAGATAGTTATTTACTGCATGTAACGAATGCTTACATCCCTTGAGATAATTTACTGAGTGAAATTAACTGTAATCTGTTTGGGAATTTAACTATAAGCACTTATGGAGCAAGGGCTGATGGGAATGGCTGTTTAAAGCACTACGTGATGTGCTGGTGCTATATCAAAAAATTCTAATTAAATAAATGCAAATAAGTAAGAATGTAAGAATGTTCAATCTCACAAACAACATTTAAACCATTCATTCAAACACATTGTTATTGTTATAAGATGGATAACCTTCAATGTCAATCCCTGTAGACTGAAGTATAACTCAAGGTGCAATGCTGGGCATATTTTTCTCTAGATGTAAGCCTACTACTTTATTGTGTGTATACATATGTATTCAATTTCATTGCATTGAGGTATAGATAGATAGATAGACAGACAGACAGATAGATATTATATAACTTTTAACTTTCTCTTGATTCAGAAACCACTATGCCAGTGAAGTGTGGGAGTTATTAAAAAGAATAGTTCCTGAATTCATATTGCCTAATGAGGAAAAATCAGTATCTAAGCCTGTAACAGAAGACAAACCAAAAGACAACAAGCAAGCAGAGCTTAAACCAGAGATCTCTGTACCTGTCATTATTAAACCTCAAGAAAAGGCTGGTAAAGGTAAAATGACTTTGCTATTACATTTTCATTCTTGACATCAGCAAAAGGTCAGAAAGATATTTTTTGCACTAACAGTGTAACAAGTGATTTAATAATCAAAGTGATATATTTATTTTATGCTTTTTCCTGCTTATTAAAATTGTTGTCTATATTCCACATCAGGCTGATAAAATAAATGGAAAATTGAAATTCATGTTGTATTTTGTAATGAACACAGAGGAGATGGAAAGTGTTAAGCACTTTTGCTAGAAACATGTGAATTTAGCATACTAAGCACAAACATGTTTATTATAATTCTATTGCAACGTGTCTTATATTATATATTTTTGCCTCTTTTATATAAAAAATATATATGTTGTTTGTGTTTTATGTTACAGAAAAATCTGAGTCAAAGGACATTCGCAAAAGTAAAGGAGACAAAGAAAGGATCAAGTCAGCTCTTCATTCTGCACGACCACCCTCAGCATCCCCAAACCTTCAGGCCCTCCAAGAATGTAAGTCATAGAAAATTAGTTGTAACTATACCTGACATTTAGGTTTGTTTTTCCCTTTGGGAAATCCATAAGGAGGATCCAGCTAACATGTTCCCTTAGCTTGATGACCAGGTTCACATGCACCCTCTGCTGTATCAAGACTTTTTATCCATTCCATTTTAAGTGAGTCCTTTTTGCCCCACCAGCACGGATTGCTGGATCCAGTGGGAAGCTGGCATTGGTCCCCCCCACCACTGCACTCGAAGCTACAAGTGCAGTGGTTATACAACTAAATTCAGTTTATATATAGCGTTTTCAAGCCTTGCCACCCTACGTGAATAACAGCATTGGACATTGAAGGTAGGGTTTGATGATGTGATTTGTATGATCAAGTGCTGCTGTTGGACAACTTTGGGAGGATGACCTGCTCTCTGGGGAGTCCAGCAGTGCTGCCCAAATATTGTAATGCTACCAGACATTCCGGGAGAATTAGCAAGTACTTTTTGTTTCTAAAGCTGGCCATACACTAGAGCAATTATCGTCCCTATCACCCAATTATTAATTTTTTAGACACCAAATAAATGCAGCAGAAAAGCTTTGGTACGACTATTTGGTCTTTGATCATGTTTGATTTATATCGGGAGCTCCCAATATTTTAAGGGAGCCAATCAGCTATCTGAAAATTGTAGGGAGTAGTACAGACGGCATGACTTTGGCTGATCCCTGTCTCTACTACTCCCTGCAATAGCTTCTGCTGCATATCTATGCACTATACTGCTCTGACAGCTTTGAAGGTATCAAAGCTGTCAGAGCAGCATAGTACAAGCTCTGGCTCCCCCTCTTCTGCTAGGATTATCGGTCCCAGCAGGAGAGGTGTATGGTGCCGATAAAGGGACCTTTGCCTGGCGGGAAATCGTCCCGTTTATTGGGTCACCCCCCTATATTATTTATGTTATATTTACAAACATCCAGCTAATATACATTCTCAAACTGAATTTTACAATTCAACAGATTCAAAAAGGTATTAAGGTATTGGAGAGCAGAGTGGGAATTGGATGAATAGCTTGAGCTACCATTTAGGGCTTAGCACTGCGGAGCCGGCCCTGGCCCATTTGGTGCTCTAGGTAAAACATAAGCTATTGCCACTTAGAATTCAAAAACCAGTTAATAAACAGTCTTCTTTAGCTAATGAAAAATATTATATGCATTTGTATAACTAAATAATTCTGATTAGCATTAAATGTCCTGCATCTTTCTGTTAGTATTTACCCATCTTTGATGGAGACTATAGCTATACAATTTATAGTAACCTCCTAAATGATATATTGTGATATATTGGTTTATTTAACAGCTGGCTAGTCATAAATAATACAGTCTTCATATTTTAAGTTGACATAAATGACTTCACTAGTTATAAAGTAACACATGACAGGTTAGGCTCACAGCACCAGAAACAAATGAGTTTGACAGTACATGACAGTACAGTAGAAACTTTGTTCTCCATTTTGTCTTGCATAATGTTTTAATTATTTATGAGAAACATTACTTTGTTGTTAACATATATGAACCACATCTGTTTGAAACACATTCCTTTAATATTCATGGATTCCCTCCTTTTCCTGGTGGGTCCATTCTAAGTAGTTTTCATGAGTACTAAAATACTGTATGAATTTTTTCTGTGTTTGCTAGTGAAATAACCTTTTTGAAAGCCCTAAATGATGATCATATTTGAGTTAACCAGTCACTGAAAGAACAAAATTGAGAGCATTCCAAAGCAAGTACTTTTTAGAACATTGGGCTGGATCCAGACCTAGTTAAGTGCTTTGACTTAGTTACTCCTGGGTTAAACCATGTTGATTTCAGGGGAGTCATATTTCATCTGTTGCAAACAGTATTAGAGATGAGAGGTGATGTTTCCTATCCCAAGTCTAAATAACAGTGTGATAGTAAAGCTGGTCAGTATTTTTGTGCAGTAAGCAATTCAAAGATATATCCCTGCATGCAAAGAATACAGTCACCTTGACAACCTGAAATCAACATGGTTTAGCCCAGGAGTAACTAAGTTCAAGCACTTAACTAAGCCTGGATCCAGTCCATTACTCCTAGGAGCAGATATTGAATATTTTTACACAGAACTGAAGTACCTCTTTGTAGTGATCTTTATAGAAAAATGATTATTACTGAGCACACATATTTCCATGTTCAAATATTTAAAAGACTATACATGTGGGGAATATTAGCATGTCTCCCAACGTTTTGGAGCCCAAAAATGAGATAAATAAGCTTCACCCCTGTTCTTCTCAAGCTTTGCTTTTGCCCACACTGTCATGCCGAACGGGGCAAAAATGACCACTAGCCTGTGAGTGTGTGTGTGTGTATGTTAGGGAATTAGACTGTAATGCGGCAGAGATTGATGTGAAGGACTGTTTAAAATTGTAAAGAGCAACTCAATATGATGGCTATAATGGCACTGTTAAAATTTAAACATATGTAAAATGCTAATACTCATAATATTGTCATACATCAGAATCAGGACCCAAAGTGAGGGGGAATATGGGGGTATGCCATACCGTCACTTCTCCCACAAATTTAATTGAAAAGCTATAAATTTCCATTCACTTCCATTATTTCTATATTTTCATACCGCCACTTCTAAATTTTCACTTTTTGATAACTGATCAGAAAGCCAAGACACGTGAGACATCCATTAACGTTCTCTATGAAAGCAGGAAGTTTATAATGTAGACTTGCAAATAATAAAAATTCTACCTTAAGGAATTGCATTGGTTATTGGCTGTAACAAGTCCTGTTTTGTGATATATTTTTTTTTAGGGTGATTTATAAGTTAGTTTTTTCACACTTTAAAATAGTAGTTTTATTTTGAAGGTACACTTCTAATAGCAATAGTAGAGCACATTGCACAATGGACTAGAGCTTATGTTAGTGTATAAGCACTACCAAGCACACACCATTACCATCTTCCTCTAAGTTAGTCTGCTCCACATGGCCGTAAAGCCATACCCCTTTCGCTACAACCACGGAGCCACGCCCCCTTTTCAAATTGGGAGGGGTTCTGGGCAACAGAAACCCCCCCTGGGTGCGTCAAAATACACTTTACATAAGGTATTACATAACAGAGCTCTTGATAACAGAGATATGATAATAGATTAATGTGATGGGAAAAGCACCACTACTTCACCACAAGCCATGCTCATGCTACTGATGAATATAGAGTAAAGAGTTGGAATGCACTATACTTTCCTCCACATTTGCCTTGACTTACACAATCCCTTTACACAATTTCCTTACTTTGAGAGGTGCAAGCGTAGACCTCACACAGAAAAATACCCACATATTTATCCACATAGGACCTGATCCAGACTTAAGCTTGTTTTATGTATGTACGTACGCGTACCTAAATTACACACTGCTAAGGATAATGCACTCCCCTCTCACGTACTGTACAATTTAAATGCATCCCTCCTCCCACAATGCATATAATTGGCTTGCGTAGGGATGTCACACCCTATTGTACAGAGTTACGTACAAGATACATACGATCACAGTTACAATGCATAACATCTGCCTTGCGCATGCGCAATGTGTTCCCACAGCCAGATTTATGCATACAGCAAGTGTAAATTAGATGTAATTTTGCTATGCTATAAGTATATTAATTAATTTTTATACAAAAGTGGCCTGTGGCTAAAATGCTCTTAAATGTAAATGTTTGTAAAGGAAATACAGGAAATAAAAACAGTTTTTGAGTGTTTGTTATTTATCAACAAACTTTATTAAGAAGGAATTGCAACAACAGTTTAATAATACATTTGATGAGGTGAAGCTGGAGTGGAATTAGTTGGACTTCAACTTGTGCAAGCTATTGTGGAACCTGCTGGCACTGTGTAGTATTGTTTTGTTCCAGTTTCACCCTACATTGACTCTTGGCAGCCCAGCCATAGAACTTTCCTGCAATCATTGCTGTTCTTGTTGGCATTTACTTCTGTTCAACGTGCTGTTTAAAAACCTCCTGGCTAAGTAAACCTTTGTGATTTCTGAAGATAACTCTGGACCTTATTCACACTTAAGAAACTTGGGCTAAGAAATGAGCTACTGTGCATGCGTAGTAGCTCATGTACGCAATCTATGTACCACAGGGTTAACAACTTTTTAAAGCTTCCCTCCGGGAGAACCCAGAGGCAAGCCATAGACTGCTGCAAGGGGACGGAGCTTAATGATGTGGGTTATGCAAATTGTGCAATTATTGCCCCGCCCCCTGCCAATCATTCATGTAATCTCTAGTGTTACATGGGATGGACTAGTATCTCTAGGGATTACAGTTGTAATTGATAGCTGGTCGGGGCTTTCGGGAGCTTTGCCGGCTCTCCTGGGATACCGAGAGAACTGCCCAAATTTCGGGAGAGTCGGCAACCTTGATGTATGATTTGGGTACGTAGATTGAGCATAGGCAGTCTTTAAAGACCGCATGTACTTTAGGAATAGGAAAAAGGTGTGCCACAGCAGCCTCTGGGCTGATTTAAGAAGAGTGGGAGGGGGAGGTATGTTAAGGAGCTTGGGAGGGTGGGGTAGGTGAAATAACGTTCGTATTCTCCTTGTTAAGGAGAATTCGAACGAGATGTTAGGGAACTCTTAATTGCCCTAGGTTCTTAAAAAAAAAAAAAAGGGCGATGGCGTAGGAGGAAGCTTTGAGATAGGTGCAGATACATGCCTATTCGCACCTTCTTAAAGCTTTCTTAAGTGTGAATACGTTCCTCTGAGTGATCCCTTATTCTTAGACTCTGAATCAGTCTGTTTGTTTTTACTAATTGAGGTACTGGTTATTGAAATATGTCTGCTACTGATATGAAGCTTTCATCCCATCTGTAGCAGTGATTCCGCTGAGTCCATATTTTAACTGAATTTAAAATTAAATTGAAGTATATGATGCAATATTTTTATTTATTTTTTATAATTATTATATTTTTTTTTAGTAATGTCCTATTATCAAGTTGAAAGGAAAGTGTTTTCCTTTTAAATAATCTGCAGTCAACAGCTGTGCTTTACTCATAGCTGTTTCTGTAAGAAAAGGGCAGCTATAAAAAGCCAGCTGCATGGGTCTATATTGTTGGCATTTACTTTATGTTAGCGTTGATGGGTTACAGTAGCTTGATTTTTGGAGAACTGAACATTTTATTCAATCACGTCAATAAAACTGTTGCTTTCCAGTCTTTTCTTAAAGTCAACAAAATATGTTTCACAATGGGTAATCGCTGAAAGTATATTGCACGCACTTGAACTTTAAAGCTGCACCTGACCTTAAATTTCTTATTGATTCACATTCCACAGTTTATCATAATATAGGGCAGTGTCATACTTCGGTATTTTTCTAAACTTCTGTACATTTCTAGTATTGGAGATGCTTTTTACACTGTGCGTTTTGAATGCATTACATCCCATACAGGCTTAATAGCATTAATTCTTGATAGAAGGGATAGATTCACAATGGGCATCCCTTTTAGCCATTTCAAATACAGTATAGCAGGCATAGCCAACCTGAACCAGATTCAGAAGTCTGTACAAATGGTGACTTACGCATTACTAAAGTCTAAGTACCCAGTGCGATCATAGGGCCAGATCCAGAACTACATTTCCATTACGCTTCAATGCGTAGCATATTTATGCTAGCGTATTTACTATGCAATCCCCTAGGCACTCCCCTCGCTCGTACATACTTTGGCCGTTTTACACTTGCCGAACCCTACCTTAACTTTACACAGCGTAACTACTGACATACATACAGGCTTACATACGTACCTAAAGAAATCCAGATAATTGTCTAGAAGGGCAGTCGGAGAGATTGGGACTAATAGTTTGGTCACTAGGTGAGCGCTACTAATCATGTGTTGGGGTCTGCTCTCCCCAATTTCAACGGAAACACAAAACAATAAATGATGAGCGCTAGGGTGGTGACCAATTTACCTCAATTCAATATTGAAAAATAATAAATAAATATTTTTATTTTTTTTTAAATAAAATTAATATGAATGGCTTCTGTTAAACAAGTAACAATTTATTGCACATAAAAATCTGATAAAAATAGACCAAATAGACATACAATTCGATTATAAATAGGATCCAACTATACGGTAATGAATGACTCCAGTATCGGACATCTGTGGATAATTTAGGAGGTGCAATAGTGTGAGTGGGTTCCGTTATTAATTAGCTAATTGCTAAGTTTAGCTGTAGGGGAGATGTTGAACAGCAACTGAATAAGGACTTTAAGAATACACAAATAGATGTGTTGAAGCTGTTGATTCCCGGACTTGAATATGTCCTAAATAAGGAGGTCTGTATGTCACAGTGCAGTCCTTTTTAAAGGAAATTACCTTTTTCCTGTGAGTCCTAATAGTTGTCAGGCTGTTACCCCATAAGTAAGGCTCAGATGTTGATGATCACCGCAGGAGGAAACCGAGCTGCACGGTCTCCCGCAATCTCCGTGATGCTGTGATGACGTCAGCCGTTCAGCATAAAACTTTGAAATAGGAACACTCTCACTAGGTCCAGGGAGTCCAGAGTCAGGTTTGGAGTCTCAGTTGGGAAACACGTATAAAGGATCAGCCACCTTAACGCGTTTCATTGCCAATGTGCGATTTCATCAGAAGAAGTACTGGCAGTCCGTCCACCCATGTTTAAATAGCACTTGCTAAATCAAATTATGCAGCAGCTGTGTAGCTCACAATCATGATCTCTTAAGGGGAACGGAGAAGTCAACCAAAAATGGTCATAATACATTCATGGTTCATTAAAACAATGTAATAGAAGCCATTTGTTACAATCTATAGTAACATTAATACAAAAAGGACCAGGTAATAAAAATTCTATAAAAAAAACGCAAATATATTGTCTGTGTGCTTATATGTTCAGAGTGTTCTCTATTGAGAGGCACACCTTATAAATAAAGTGAGATACTATACACTGTCAATATATAGAGAGAATTTCAATGGGATTAAAGATTCAATAGGATTAAGAACACCCTTTTAGTTTGTTTATTTATTTATTAACCATTAATATACTGTTTTTAGACCATTATAAAACATGTTTAAACAGTTTTTTTTAAACTGTTTTTTAAAAAAACAACATTCAAGCTTTCTATGAAGCCTTTTTATGTAAATGGAGTTTGCCTTCCTTATTGACTCTAGACATAATAATTCTACATTCCATTCATTTAGATGATATGATCATAAATAGACACTGTAATCATTTTCTCATTAGTGAACATATTTTTTTTCTCTCTATTTTCAGTGAATTGGTTTTAAATATTTACAAATGTTCTCAAATCCACCTATAACTTCTTTATGAACAATTATGAATAATTATACAGTATATATATATATATATATATATATATATGTTTATTAAGTTATTTTGTAAAAACATTTTGCATACTAGTAGATCATATTCAACCAAAAAGTGTTTGTATTTTTATTTATAAGTTGTATATTAGTCAAAGGTTTAAAGATTTAATCTAATGGTCATACCGTAGTCTACACCAGGTGTCTACACCATACCGTAGTCTACACCACGTAGTCAACCCATGGTACGCGTACCACCAGTGTTACACGTACCTCTGTCAGGTAATACGCGGCTGGCAGCCGCAACGGTCCTCTGGCTGGAAAACTGTAATGTTGTTTAATATAACAGTGCCAGACTTAAGCTGAGGAAGAGGATCCACAGAGCTGAAGGAAGGAAGTGCTGGAGGCTGGATCAGGTAAGGTAAAAGAGGTGGAACTGGAGTGTGCATTGTGTGGAGAGGG
>WWET01000891.1:351317-361424 GCA_011038615.1 Limnodynastes dumerilii | reverse complement strand
AGATAAGAGTAGGTGGGGTGTAATATGTGAAGAGGGAGATAAGAGTAGGTGGGGTGTAATATGTGAAGAGGCAGATAAGAGTAGGTGGGGTGTAATATGTGAAGAGGCAGATAATAGTAGGTGGGGTGTAATATGTAAAGAGAGAGATAAGAGTAGGCAGTGGCGCACCCAGGGGGGGTTTCTGGTTGCTCAGAAACCCCCCAGATTGAAAGAAAACAAAAATATGGAAAAATGAGCCAAAAAAAAGACGAAACTTAAAAAGGGGCGTGGCTTCGCGGGTCCCACAAAAGGGGTGTGGCTTAGCGGTCATGTGATCTGGACTCACATGGAGGAAGATGGTCCTGGCCTGTGCTGCATTAGGAAAGCAGGTGGGAATGGTGAATGGGTCACTACAAATCCAACAGTGCTTATGCACTGACACAGGCTCTGTACATTGTGTAATGTGCTCGTGCTCTACTAATGCATTGTATACTGCTATTACTATTAGATCTGTTCCTTCAATATAAAACTACTATTTTAGTGTGTGAAAGAAGTAACTTATAAATCACCTATAAAAAAAAATATCAGATCAGGACTTACTACAGCCAATAATCAATGCATTTCCTTAATGTAGAATTTTTTTATTTTCAAATCTACATTATAAACGTCCTGCTGTCATAGGGAACATTAATGGACGTCTTACGTCTTGGCAGTCAGATAGTGCGACCATATTATCAGTATTGTCATGTTACATATGTTTTATTTTTTACAGTGCATCATATTAAGTAGCTCTTTACAATTTTACACACATCAACCTCATTACACATTACAGTCTAATTCCCTAACACACGCTCACACACACACATACACACACTCACACACACACGCACACACATACACACACACACACACACACATACACACATACACGCACGCACACACATACACACGCTAGGGGTAATTTTTGCTTCATGCAGTATGACAGTGTCAGGAGAAGAGCTTTGGCAGGACGCGGCAGAGCTTATTTGCCGCGTTTTTGGACTCCAAAACGTTTGCAGCTATGCTAATATACCTCACATATATTACACGCATTGGAAACCCCCCTTTCAAAATCCTGCGTTTGCCACTGGTAGGTGGGGTGTAATATGTGAAGAGGCAGATAAGAGTAGGTGGAGTGTAATATGTGAAGAGGGAGATAAGAGTAGGGGGGTGTAATATGTGGAGATGGAGATAAGAGCATTAAGGGAGGTATAATTTGTAGAGAGGGATATAACAGAGGGGGGTGGATGGTGTAAAGTGTGTAGAGGGATGTAACAGGAGTGTAATACATCATATGGGGAAAGGTATAATATTTCCTGGAGAAGTGTAATATGTAATTTGGGGAGTAGGATGTATCTGAATGGGGGAGGTATAATAAATAATATGAAAAGAGGAAAATTTAATCTTGGGCCTAAAATTAACCAAAACTGAGCCTTACATATAAATGTTACGCTAATTGTTATTTTTTTTAAAGTTAATTATTTTGGACTCAGTAAATGAATCATTTTTGCAAAGTGGTACTTCACCTGGTTCCTTAGCGGGTAAGTGGTACTCAACAAAAAAAGGTTGAGAACCCCTGGTCTACACCTTATCTGTCCTGGGCTCAAGAAAGCAGCAACATATCTAAAACTCAACTTGATACACTTATCTAAATCCAGAGGGGATATCAGACAGATCCATTAAATAGAGTCACACTGATATCCTAAACAGAAAACAAAATTAAATTCAAATATAAACAAATTAATAAATAATTTGAGAACTTCAAATAACATGACAAGTGCAATAATGAGATAGAATTAGAATCAAAATTAAAATATAGAAACCAAAGCAAAACAAAATGATAAAATAAATGTGTGATAAATCCAAATTAAATGACAATCATAAATAAAACCAACCTAAACTAGAAGGGTTGATATCCCTAACAGGAGGGAAGCTAGCTGACTTAAACTGTAATGTCTCCCTCTGGATTTAGATAAGTGTATCAAGTTGACTTTTAGCTATGTTGCTGCTTTCTTGAGCCCAGGACAGATGAGGTGTAGACTACTGTATGACCATTAGATTAAATCTTTAAACCTTTGACTAATATACAACTTAAATAAAAATACAAACACTTTTTGGTTGAATATGATCTACTAGTATGCAAAATGTTTTTACATAATAACTATATATCGGTATAATTGTTCATAATTGCTCATGAAGAAGTTATAGGCAGATTTGAGAACATTTGTAAATATTTAAAACCAATTGACTGAAAATAGAGAGAAAAAAATATGTTCACTAATGAGAAAATGATTACAGTGTCTATTTATGATCATAACATCTAAATGAATGGAATGTAGAATTATTGGACCTGATTCAGAGTTTGAAAATAAGAACTGGGCTAAACCATGTTGATTTCAGGGGAGTCAAATTTCATTTGTTGCAACAGTATTATAGTTAAAAGGTGATGTTTCCCAGCTCAAGTCTAATTAGCAGTTTAAAAGTGAAGCTGATCAGGTATCTGTGTGCAATAAGTAAAAGCAAAGCATTCTCCCTGCATGCATAGAATAAAATTAACTTGACTCCCCCTGAAATCAACATGGTTTTGCCCAGGTGTAAATTTAAGTTCTTATTTTCAGCCTCTGAATCAGGCCCATTATGTCTAGAGTCAATAAGGAAGGCAAACTCCATTTACATAAAAAGTCTTTATGGAAAGCTTGAATGTTGTTTTTTAAAAAAAAAACTGTTTAAAAAAAAAAAAACTGTTTAGACATGTTTTATAATGGAACCAAACTAAATAGAAACAGCGTTTCTTGAAAATCAAGGAGATATTTATATCTAACGCAGTATGTGTAGTTGGCCTTGATAAGTATAGAGAACGGCACCAAGAACTTATCAAAATATAACAAATGTATTCATTAAAAATATACATCTATAAAACCAAATAAAATATATATAAAACAATAAGTGTGCTTGTATATCTCGTGATATATATCACTGGAGATCAGACTGGAGGATGTTGTGAGTCCAATAGTCTATTATTAGGATATTCTGCTGTTCAGATTCCTATAAAGGGATTATCAGTAATCCATTTTTAAATGCAATTTTATACTTGTTTGAGACACCTCTACGGAGTGTAGCCACACGATAATTTGAGGTAAAGGTGTAGATTGGTCTTACCCCGCTGTAGAAACAGTCTTTCCGCCCTGTTTAGGTGTTTATTCGAGTCTCATCGGAGCTTACCCGGCTGATCAGACTGGGTAGTCTGGCTGGATGGTGGGGTAAGGAACCTCCCACCTGTGTGCGTCTTTGTCTCCCACTGGTTGGGAGTCAGCCCTCTCTCGCCTCCATCACTGGTACACTCCCTCTGCGAGGATGATTCTGTTACAGGTGGTTCAGCTGCTTGCGGCTATCTGCCGATATTGCGCTCCCCGTTAATTTTGGCGGACCTTAGTTTAGTATCCAACTAATGAATTTTGTAGTTTCTCTGTTAAGACTCGTTATAAAATTCTTTGTGGTTAATTATGCCCAGTTTTGATCTCCACACCCTGACGCGTTTTGTCTTAATACAGTCAACCAAATAGAGTAAAATACGTACAGTGCTTGTCACAGGTTCAGGCATTTTATGATTTTTAGATTGTTCTATATACATAGCCAGATTAAAGACTATGTGGACCTCAATCTGGTAATTATCAAGGACTTACCATGTGCCTCTGGAAGGGGTGTGGCTAGTGTTGTTGGAACAGTAACCGTCACCATAGTCAGTGCTGTGGAAACGGGTGTGGGTTCCCGCAAAGAACGCCCATATTTCAATAGGGTTGTTCTCTCCCAGTCAGTTTCAAACTGGTTGGGATATCGATTGCTTATGTCTCAGTGAGGCATAGCAATAATCCCCTGAGCACTGAACACAGGATGCCGAAAGGTAAGCCTAAAAACTACCCTAACACTTTTCCCAATTCTAACCCTCACCCTCCCCTTCCATTACCCTAACCCTTCCTTCCCTGAAGCCTCACCCTATCCCTCCCTTCCCTGCAGCCTGACCCTAACCCTCCCTTCTCCATGGCCTGACCCTAATCCTGACTCCATCCTCTATAGCCTAACCCTAAGACCATCCTCACCGCATCCTGACCCTAACCCTCCCCTTCTATGCCCCTAACCCTCCCTTCATAAGAGCCTAACCCCCCCAACAGTAAAAGTCCCCAGAGAGGTGAGTAACTGTCAGTGGCGGTTCTGCGGCGGGTCCTGCGAAAATGAATGGGCGAATATGACGATTGGCACATTTACCCATTCATAACAAAAAATTCTAAAAAGGCTTCCAATTCAAAATAGAGACAGCCGAAAAGGAACTTTCGGCTGTCTCTTTTTCTGAAAGCAGCCCGTCGTAGCAAGGACTGCAACTGGTGGAAACATAGAGTGCAACTTCCTACAACCACCTAACTCCTTCAGCTGCACAGAGGAGGAACATACAGTTATTGTAAAGTCCTCCATTGCACAGCTATTATGTTTATATGAATGGACAAGAAGAGAGAGGTCAAAATAAACCTTTTAATATAAAATTTTCTCAGAAGTTGCTTTGTGGGCCTGTTTTCATGGGCAAGTCTTGTGCTGTAGCTCCATCTACCACATTTTTTCACGTGAGTTGCTTCAAATTCAAAGGAATTTAGGCTTGTTCAAGCGAATTTAACTAAAAAATTCAAACTCTATAGTTTAACATGGAGTTCAATGTATTCGCCGCGAACAAAATAGAAAATTCGCCGCGAATATGAAAAAAAAACAAAAACGCATCGCCTGAGTTTAAAAAATTCGCATGCAATTCACGGCTTAGTGAATTTGAATCAAAGTTAAATATATTCGCATTAATGCCCCGCGATGCGAATTTGGCCAAAAAATTCGCGTTTAGTGAATGAGGCCCTCAGAGAGATCCAATCTTTGCCTAATAACAGCCAGTCTACCCAAATGTATCTCTTAAGTAATATTTTTAAAATGGTAATACTAATACCATCCTAAAAATAAACAGCAACATTTTTGTAAATATTTTATTAATAATTTTCTTCACAAAATTAATATATAAATAGTCCCTTTTCTTCCAAGAGATGACATGATTTCCCATTATATATACAGATAGTTGTTTGCACTTTTTGCCACTGTAGTCTGGCTTTATCATAATATCAGAATATGGAACTTATTTATCAAACTCCATTCTCTACAGATTTGTAAGCATGTTACTCGAGCTCTTTTACATTTTTGCTTGTTTATTTTTTCTATTTATCTGCAATATAAATATTGTAAATAAGGTTACTTTATAAAATAAGAAAATGTATTTTTAAAAAAAATCTATTGAAAAATTGGTAATTTATATCATGCAAAACACTTGGTTTACTTTACAAGGGTCAGTTGCAAGATATATCAATGACTATCTTTGTCAGCTAGCACCAAACATATTGCACAAGCACATTTTATGCCCTATGAAATCCTGACTGACAAGCAAATAAGAGCTTGCGCAATATGTTTTATCTCATTCACAAGAAAAAAAGCATTACAGTCTGTGTTGTAATTTATCGCCTCTTTTCTAACCAGTGTTGCCAATTCTGCTTTGTTGTGAAAAAGAAAATGATTGCTGATGATATAGTCATATATCTAAACAGTAGGTGTACATGTTTTAGATTAGGCACAAACAGTGAAAGAAGATACATAGTCTGCTATCTCCTTCTGTAAGGAGTGCCATCAGTAGGATTGAAAGAGACACTCCACTGTCTTCCTGACACTTGTATGACCGGGGTAAAAAAGGTACATTGTGTTAACTAAAGGAGCTTGTGGCAATGAGCAGGGGAAATAAAAGTCTTGCCTGGAGGTGGTTGAACATTGGCATGGGTCAAGACTACACATTTGAATCAAGGATAGGTCTCTCCTCCTTGGAAATCTCCAAATCACAGGAAGCAAAGGCTCGAGAGAAAGCATCTGCTTTCCGGTTCTTGGCTTAAGGAAAATAAGTAAAAAACAACTAGAATCTTGCGAACAACAAGGACCTGTGTGCTTAGCGGGCATTCATACATTGAGTGGACCGTAGGTACAGAAGATTTTTGTTGTCTTTGTTGATGGTCACCAGATGTACAGCTCCCTCTAGAAGATATCTACATTCTTTCTGAGCCCATTTGACGGGGGCAAACGGGCAACTCCTTATCATCCTTTCTGTAGTTCTTTTTTGCAGGGGAGAATTTCTGGAAGAAGAATCCAAAGGGTAGAAAGTACAGCTAAAGCAACATACAAATAAGCACCTACCTCCAGAAAGAATGCTTTGGAGGTGTCCGGATAGTTTTGGATGGGAGTAGAGTCAAAAGCTTTTTTCTAACTGTTGAAAGCCTTCACTTCTTCCAGAGGCCAAACAGGACTCTTTGCACTGTTTAGTGCAACAACGGGGCAGCTACCTGTGAAGAATTCCTTATAAACTGTCAGTAAAAATTAGGGAAGCCTTGAGGCCCTTTAGGCTGCGGCCACTGCAGTATGGCTTTCAGTTTCTCTGAGCCTCATTTATTAAGGCCAAATCGCCCAAGGTCCTGGGACTTTAGCTGTTTTTTCACCCTCGTTGTATTCACTAAAGCCAAAGTCCCGGGACTATGGGCTTTTTCACAACCAACTCGACAAACATCGATATACTTTCCCAGTCTCGACTTTTCTAATGTAAAAGATATAACATGGTTGATTCACTAAAGGCAATTTGACTAAATCAGCTCTAGTGCAATGTTTGAGGCCTGGAAAAAAAGCGCCTCCTGTGCGTGGCGCTTTCATAGAAAGCAACACACACTTTAATAGAAAAACACATAGTCAACATAGTTGTCATGTGTTTTTCACTAACGAAAAAACACTAGATGCATTTTTCTATCACTTATCCTGCCGACGCATATACTACTATAAGGAAAAGCAAGGCCATGTGTTTGTGGCCATGCAAATCCTTACAGTAGTGTAAGCAACATTACAAGAAGATCTTCACAGAAAGAAGAAAATCCAAGCAAGTCATCCCAAGACAGATGACTGCTAAACGGTGAGTCGCTGCTTTACTTTATTATTTTATTACACATTTTGAAAGGAAAATACACGTTTTGTGACGGTGGTCACCATTCTATTCTATATACACAGTAAGGGACATTTTTTACTCATTTTATTCATAGTTAAAAATGTATTGTTAGGTCATGTAATACTGAAATGTTTATTTGGGGAATTTTTAACAGTTTTTAGGGACAAATTATACATTTGATTATAGAATTTTATCACTTATCAGACTGATGCTTACATTACTGTAAGGATTAGCATGGCAACAAACACATGGCCATGCTTTTCATTAAAGTAGTATATGCGTCGGCAGGATAAGTGATAGAAAAATGCATGCCGATTTTGAAATGGAGAATCGCCGTGCTTTTTCAATAGAAAAGCATGGTGATTTTCCATTTTAGAATCGATCACCATCGACAGTGAATCTAAATCGATCCCAAAAATATGGGCATAGTCAATATAGCGATTTTTGGGAAAAAAATAATCGGTGCAAAATCACAGCGATGTCTATCGATTTAGATTCGCTGTCAAAAATCGACCTTAGTAAATGAGGCCCTCTGAATCCATCTAAACACTGATGCTAGAAAAGCAGCTTTCATATAATTCATATAATTTGGCATAAAGCCCATTCTGGTGCAGACTAGACAGCATCTCCTGAATATGGATCGTATCAGAGATGATATATCCTATATAAAAGATAAGGCAATTGCACATGGAGCTTCAGAACAATATCCGAGATGTTGTCCAATCTATTTTGGGAGAGTGTATAATTCTCTCCACATGAAGTGCACCGTGAAGTTGAAGAGTTTCAGTGCACAGGAGATTTTACTACTGCCTTCAATGGCAGAAAGGATGTCAGGCTTTTCCAAAGGAGTAGTGAGAAGCGACAATTTAGTCACAGTGGGCCTGATTCAGACTTAAGAATGCGATAGGTACCTAAATATACGCACCTAATAGCAATGAAACTCCCTCAGCACGCCCCTGGTTTTTAGGTTCTTATGTGACTTACGAGTGCCATAGGGCTCCCTTAACTGTAGGTTCGCATTTGAATGCGTAGGGATAGTACTTAGGAACCTAAATGCATAACCACACCTTCATTTGGTCATTTAACTGAATCTCTCCACCCAAATCTCCGTATCTGCCTAGTTACTTATTCACAGAACGCCCCTTTTTACGTATGTTATTACAAACCTAGAGACTTTAGGTGCGTAATGTATAAGTACGTAATTTCATGCGTAAGTCCAACGTAAACAGCGTATAAAACTTACTACGCATGCGCAGTGCATCCATTCTTAATACTACGCAGATTCTTAAGTGTGAATCAGGCCCAGTGTCGGCTGGGATGAAATTACCAGCGGCACCAGGATCTACAAAGGCTGAGAGGACATGAAAGTTGCCAATGCCGGGTTACTAGTACACATAACAGCTATTCGTAATTGGTAGCAGAGACAGGGAGTTTAAGAGTAGAACATGGCTGATACTCCCTAGGTATAGATATGTTTGCTTTTCCCAGATGCTTAGAAAAAGACACACGAAAATGTCTTGATTCTCCACATTACAAACAGAGCTTATTCAGACATCTGAGCTACAAATCTTGAGCTAAGAGTGGACTAGCTGCATGGACTCTACAGATGGCTCGGGGGGATGAGATGCTTGAAAACTAGGAGCCAGACGAAGGAAGAACTTACAGTTACTCTCTCTCTCTCTTTGAGTGTGTTTCTGAAACATATGTCAATGCAATTGCATAAAGAAATAAGTGCATTATATGTACTCTTGAGCTGCCAGCTTAATTTTGAATCGAGGGTATAAAAAGCATACTGACCGACAGTCGACGGCCCTTGACACAGCTGGAGAAGATTTGAAAAAAATGAGGAAGCTCTCCCTGCTTCATCAATGGTCTTATGAAATTAATCGACAAAGGTAAAATAATCACTGACTAGTGGGTCCTACTGTTCCCAGAGAGGCAAGACCCAGGCTAAAGCTTGGTTTGACAGCAGTGAAATTATATAAGCAAATGTTGTAAAAACTGCACAATCCTGCCTTTCTCCTCACCCTACTTTTGAACTGCATCGCTGAGTTGTTTGACTTGGAAAGCAGATAGCTCGATTAGCAGGTCCGACTCGATGGTTGTATTGGTCCATGTAAACTGGGACCAGACAAGACCAGAGTTGCAGAATATAACTATTGGCCAGATATTCACCAGAAGCCCTAATGGTGACGATGAACCTGGCTGCAGGCCAGCAGCCGGTTGCAACGCTCTGACAAGTGCTTGGCAAAGATTGGTGTAAAGGGAAACCAGATGCGGAGATTAGCAGGTTTCAGCAGTAGGGATTATCATGAACAGGAATCTCAGGGACCAGCAGCAGACAACGTTAACTGGAACTGAAGAACCAACAGAGAACAAGGGACACAGCAACTGAACAGGCAGGAGATCTGAAGAAGTCACACAACTAAAACAGCATAAGAACCAGGATATAACATGGAGTGAGATTCAGGGAGTCAGCAGCACACGAGTAAACTTGACATGCAGTCAGAATGCTAGGTAGCTGTTGCTCTGACACAGAAGGCAGTAAGAAAGGGGTTAAAATAAGCTGTGAAGACAAGTTCATGTTAAGATTGGGATTTTCTGTTTTCCAGCTTGACTTATTTCATAATAGAAAAGCCTCTTCCATCGTTACTTGTTGAATGGTGCAATGTAGAAAGTTATGTGTGCATTTGTACCAGGTTTCCATGCTGGAAGCCTTTCTGACTGGGTGATACCGGGCACCATGCATACAGCATGGTTATCATACACTAAGGGCTTGGAAAATGGGGCTGGTGAGTAAGGGGTCTATTTACAAAGATAATTTTAGTGCGATAGGGCCAGTTTTCACTTCAAAACTGGCCCTATCGCATTAAAATGAAGTTAAGCATATTTACAAAACGTCGGAGCGGAGTTTTACACTCCGCTCCCGGCGTTAGACTATATATATAGAATTCCAAATACCAACACAACACTTTGGTTAAGTGCCACATTTTAGTAAATTGACTGCACGGACCGGATCCAGACACCCGCACTCTTTC
>WWET01000891.1:339912-351287 GCA_011038615.1 Limnodynastes dumerilii | reverse complement strand
CATGTGGAGGTCTGGCAGTGAGCATGAGAGAGGGGAGTGAGCTCCCCTGTCACTCTCCTCTCTTGTCCTGGCTTTATGGCAGTTGCACTGTTACACTGCCATAAGCCAGACTTAAGTGGAATGTGCGGATCTGCGGGCGACTGATCCGCTCATAAATGTGAAAACTCACCCCCACTGTACAATGTAAATGGTTTCACAGCCCCTTCTTATGCAAAATCTACGTAACATCTGGAGGGCACCTACGCCCTCCAGCAAAAACACCCCTCTTATGCACTTATGACCCGGCTCCTTGTTCTGATATGTGGCATTTTTATATTTAAATCTTTAAATTTTGTTGGAACTTTGACCTACGTAAACTGTATACATTACTAATCCATATAAACAAACCACAGATTGCTAATATTGCACAAGAATTCACAGAACTATGTGAACTGATGTCTGTGGGTTCATGGTCTGATATATGTCTAGTAAACCATCCCCTCTCTAAGTCATAGGATTTTGTGACCACGACATTGTGTACATCTGATAATTCCTTGTTTGACTATGGGTCAAGTTATCCATAAGATCATAAACTTTAATGGCAATGTCCTAGTATAAGTGACCTTTTACTCTGTGCCCTTACTACAATCTCTGTGCCCTTACTTAGGGCTATACAGCTGTTTTCACTTGGCATAGTCTTACAAGGTACTATTACATTCTATATAGATAGCAACAGATACATTTTAAAGGAAAAAATATATATATATTTTTTTTATTATTCTTTATTTCGTTTGCAAAACTGTATCAAAGAATGACATACATTATAAATGAATACAGTAGTAATACAAGTCTTCTTGCTGGCATGTGAAACAGATGTAATTACAGTACAAAAAGACAAAGATTTAAAGACGTCTGTATTAACCTTATCTAAAAGGCAGTCTAGGTCACCCATAAAATGGTATCCAGTCTATTGAAATTGACAGACCAACGTGGAATAACGATTGAGTACAGTTTCGTATGTTATGTGGGGAGGGAGTCTGGTTAATGGAGTGAGTAGGTGGAATTGGGGGGGTGGAGGGGAGGGTCAGGCTAAGAGTAATGTAACAGAGTGAGAAGTAACAGATACAATGTTGAGCTTATGTGAACATTAGGTCGGTTGTGTGGTCAGAGGGGGGATTGGCACCAGGCGCGATAGTCAGGGCTTTCCTTAAACTGTAGCCAAGAATACCAAGTCCCAGCAAAACCTTCATTTTAGCCCGAGGTTATAATGTGCTCCTTTGTCATCAATGCGGGTGAACTACTCTTTAATGGCCAGAGGCAAAGGTGATCTCCAGTGTACTGAGATGACTGCCTTCGCTGCACTGTTCAACCGGACAAAGAGCGAATGTTTATAAGCTTAAAGGAAATTTTTATTTAACCATATTCTATTAAAAATGCAACTTGAAATTATTTTCATGCAAGAATTGAATAAAATTCATGGAAGCCCCGAGTCAACTAACATTTGAGAGACGTCATACTCTGACCCCCACACAAGAGATTTTGTAGACCTTGGCTCCCATGTCACAGAGAAGGCTTAACATGTTATTGTTGGCCTAATGACCAGTTTACAGGCAGAATGGCAAAACCTGGTGCATTCATGCTGTGCTTGCTCCATATACAGTTTGTCATGACCCCTAGTATCCAATTGCTCCCTCATAATCCAGTACCGCTCAAACATATTGCCTACATTAGATGTAACACAAATTTATGCACTAATTCTCCAAACTCATCCAATTATATCTGTAAAACATCAAGTGCTGGATTCAGACCTCTTTAGAGTTTAGGCTGCGCCATCCTGACGGATGGATTTCCAGTTCCATATGCCTGGATATCTGTACCACGTATCCATATTAACTCTGAAACCGGCCCCAAGATTTCAACTAGCTTAATTTATCTTCAACCCAAAATGTAGACCTAGTATCCCTAATGTCTCCCAGTGCTCCTATGCTAGATTTTATAAATAATGTTTAATTTGGATCCATTTATCACTTTCCTCTGTTAATTTACTATATAAAAATAAATATATTATGGTATATAATGAGAGAGCTAGTCTTACTTCTATCATTCCTGTAGATTTCCATATTGTCTATCATCACACTCGCCAGCATGACAATAATCTGTGCTTATGGGAAAAGAATGTCCCTTCCCCCTACACATGAAACATGTATGAAATGATTCACTACAAATTTCACACTAATAGGAACAGTTTTTGGATTATTAAACTTCCTGTGGATATATTCTCCAGAAAACTGGTTGAAAATGTCCAAAGAGAATCTTGGTGATAAAATGAAAAACTCCTCTCCTCCTACCTTTCCCAAGCTCAAAACCCAAACTTGGCAAGTGGCAGCCATAAAAGAAATGACTTATAACCGCTATCAACATTTATATAACCTCTATATTACCTAGAATCAACATGGAAGCCAATGAGTAACTGTACATAGAGTTAGCAAATCCAGAATATTTGATTGTGGTATCATGAAGTCACACCTATCTCTCTTCATAGCTGTCATATACATTGCCTTGTACTTTAGCTTATAGTTTAGGCATAAATTAACCTGTTGGCTACTGTATTAGAAGTAAATCTTGCACTTCGGGTAGACTCCTGTGCAGCCATTTCAATATGGTCCTTGCTGTAGAGAATGTTCTGGATAAGTTTATTTTCTTTCCTATGGACAACTACACCTTTGTGCACTATTTTAGTGCATGAGCTCTAGATATTTTAGTATCAATAAATAAATAAAATTGGAGGTATCAACAAGGCCTCAAAGAGGAAAATTATGACAATCCCAGAGGATTGGGAGCTGGCGCAGAACTTTTGGCCCATGGTTCCAGCCCTATGTGAATGCATTATATAAATAGTGGAATGCACACTGGACTGGATCCAGACTTAAGTAAGTGCTTGAAATTAGTTACTCCTGGGCTAAACCATGTTGATTGCAGGGGGAGTCAAGTTAATTGTATTCTTTGCATGCAGGGATATATCTTTGAATTGCTTACTGCACACAGATACTGACCAGCTTTACTATCACACTGTTATTTAGACTTGGGATAGGAAACATCACCTCTCAACTCTAATACTGTTTGCAACAGAAGAAATATGACGCCCCGGCAATCAACATGGTTTAGCCCAGGAGTAACTAATTTCAAGCACTTACTTAAGTCTGGATCCAGTCCAATGTGCATTCCACTATATATATATATAATGCATTCACATAGGGCTGGAACCATGGGCCAAAAGTTCTGCGCCAGCTCCCAATCCTCTGGGATTGTCATCATTTTCCTCTTTGGGGCCTTGTTGATACCTCCAATTTTATTTATTTATTGATACTAAAATATCTAGAGCTCATGCACTAAAATAGTGCACAAAGGTGTAGTTGTCCATAGGAAAGAAAATAAACTTATCCAGAACATTCTTTACAGCAAGGACCATATTGAGTTGGCTGCACAGGAGTCTACCCGAAGTGCAAGATTTACTTGCAGGGGGAGTCAAGTTAATTGTATTCTTTGCATGCAGGGATATATCTTTGAATTGCTTACTGCACACAGATACTGACCAGCTTTACTATCACACTGTTATTTAGACTTGGGATAGGAAACATCACCTCTCAACTCTGATACTGTTTGCAACAGAAGAAATATGACGCCCCGGCAATCAACATTGTTTAGCCCAGGAGTAACTAATTTCAAGCACTTACTTAAGTCTGGATCCAGCCCGTTATAATTTTCATTGATGGGTAGGATTGCATCCCTGTTTCCTGAGGTTGATCACAAAAGCACTATCTATGGCCCCCAATCACTTTAAATTTCACTCAAAGGCCAGTCATGAATTCTCCAGCAGTAATTAAGGGAATTATTTCTCTACAAATAATTTTAATAAACAAATTAAAAAAGTCTAGAAAAACATCTGAAATGCAAATAGAAAAATGTCCTTATGTATATAATCTACAAAAGCAAGGGCCATGAATGAGTTACTTATTTTCTTTATGTTTACTAAGTAAATAATCTGAATCAGCAGGTTTGTCATTATATAGGTACTGTGCTTATGGTCTTCAGTATAAATACTGCAGATTGATATTTTAAAATAGTGTACAAAAATCGAACCAAGAATGGCTCATTTGAATTGTCTTGCTATTTTGGCTGCAGTTTTAATTATTTTTGATGTCAGTCAATGGGTAAGTGAATTTAACAGAATTTATAAGAAGATATACTGGGGCTTATAGTTTCACACCTATTGAATCGCTCAATTTGCCTGATAATGTTGCAGTTTATAAATAAATTTATTGCTTGCTATTTTACATTAGATGGTAGAACTATCCCTGAATTTACATAATGAACTTTTGTGCCTTTTGCACTTTGTAACTCTATAGTGCAATCATTACTTTATGCTTTTGATGTTTATATATGCTGTTTTTAAACCATATTGCATTACATTTCCCTATTTAACAAAGCCATTCCTTGACATTTTTAAGGCATAGTTTAGTGTTTATTAATTTTTAATTTAAGCTTTTAACTGAATGACAATTGCCATTACATACTGCAATATTTAATTACAGGATTCTTTTCCACATAATCAATTTTTATATAGAAAAGAATATTTTCATATTTTAAAATGTGTTTATTTTACCAAAGCTTATTTTTCTTGGCATAACAAGAAAGTATTACAAAATGTTTAATGAAAAGTTTTTTTTGCAGACTATTCTATAGTAGTTAAATGAATGCCACTTACCTCTGCCTGTGGCATGAAAACAAAGGACCGTATTCAGATATAATAAATTAGCTTTTTGGCGTTATACATCAGATCTCATTGCGTACGGAGTTTATTCCCGCACGTCTCTGTACAGCAGGACGTACCTGCGAGAATAAGCAATGTGGGTGGGGGGAGGCATTTAAATTGTACAGTAAGGGCTGGGTTAGGCACTTCCGCACGTCCGAGCGCTATGTCCGCACAATGATACGCACGGTGAAGATAAGGTTAGGGCTATGGTCACAAAAGTCAGCTAAATTCCATAAGTGCGAGGGGAGTGTCATGTGAGTGCACTAGCCGCCTACGTGCAGATGTATGCTACTCGGTGCATAAGGAAAGCTCTCTTAAGTCTGAATACGGTCCTAAGTGGCTAACCAGAGGTAACAAATAAGCATCACCACCAATTCATTCCATTTTATTTGTGTGGATGTATTTTAAATATATTCTAATAATTAAATGGACTTAAAATACATCCATGAAAAAATATGTTCTCTTTAATATGGCCACACACTAGAGCAATTATCACACACTAAAACAATTATCACACACTAGAGCAATTATCGGGGATTAGGTCATAAATCTCTAGAGTGTGGGTGAGATTTATTTAAAAAAAATGCAGATAATAATCTCAAAACACTGGGGTCTGATTATCTTGTTGATCAGGATTCCTGTTTGATAATCGGACCCTAGTAACAATTTTTTGAGGAGCCTGGTGTCCTGCAGTGCTCTGCCCTCTCTCCCTCTGTGTAAAATGACGGTCCAGACAGAGAGAGGGCACAGTGCTTCAGAACACCACACACTGACAGGCTGCAGCAATGTCACAGCCCTGTGCAGCCTGTCAGTGTGAGATGATCTGCAAAGCAGCGTATACCCAAACAGTGGAAAAGAGGACTCAATCTGTGTGTCTACTCATACAGCACTGAGCAGCCTGGCAGTGTCAGAGGTTCTGCACAGCGCATTCAAGATTGACAGAAGGCACAGCCAATCAGAGCAAGACTGCATCCAGCCAATAGCAAGCTATATGTTATAAAGGTTATGGTTTGAGATTCTGACATATATATATGTGTCATAAGCTTTCTTCCTTTTTAAAAATGTATTTCTTTTAATCACATAAGAAAATGTACCCAGTGCTTGCCCCGAAGGCAATAGTAAAATTAAGAACTGTAAATACTTAAACCTTATTGAAGAAATAAAACACGTGATAAAGATAAAAAACCATAAGCACAGTGCAATAAGTACCATATATATATATATAGTGGATCCACGTGCACTTCGTAGAAAATCTGAACTACTCAGCAATACATACAGGCATCCGTTCATAAAGCGCACCCTGTCTGATGTCTTTTTATAAGGGCTTGCTGTGGGTTGCTATAATGATATAGGTAAGGAACACTTTCCCAGATAAATATGAACCGTGTGTGGGGGCTAAAGGTCTTTTCCTTATGGCTTACTTTGAGGTAAGTAAAGGCACACTATCCCACACTCGCAGTGATACCGGGTGTATCGCCATTAAATGGTTAGGTTCCAGAGTATAGTTATGTTCTGTCTCAACCAATCTGTCTGGAAAAAGTAAAAGGCAAAGGACGGTCTCTCCGTGTGTAGTCTGGGATGCAAAACTTGCCTCTACTTGGTATCAGGTCCAGGTACTCCTGCTGCTCAGTTCTTCGCTCCTTTGGTCGCGTTGGTGTGGATAGCGGGAGTGCATGCACCTTCTCTCCCTGCACTTCCGTGTTCCATAAATATCAGGTTCAGATAGCAGATAGTTTATTTCCAAGAACCGGTGCTTTAGTTCCACTGCTTGGATCTCAAAGACTTCTATTCGTAAGCAATTTCTTCTTATCCTCCTATATTATCCGCCTGGTATATTGCTGAGCCAGTTATGGTGGTGATTACTGGTTGAGGATATATACGTGTTTATATCTACTTTCTTGAGTTTTGGTGTGACTTTTTTTTACATTTCTTATAATATGTAAAGGCAGAAGCTACACATGGAGAAGCCGACACTAAGTGTCCCCTGATGATCAAGGTACTGGATGCCGTAAGAGGAATTCCAGCAGCTAAACTGCAAACCAAGTTATTCAGGCAGACAGAGGACAATGGCTGGGAACAGATTCATTCAGGGTAAGCAGCAGTATTTCAATGCATAAAAATACATTTTAATAGTTATTTTATAAAACATTGTGGATCGTGTTCACACTTAAGAATGAGTTAGGTGAGGACCGAACCGCACCTAACTCACCCGTCCTGCTCCTAACCTGCCCCCCTTATGACTTAAGAGTGGGCTACCTTATCTTACCGTGTGTAGTTTCCTTCTTAAGGAGGAAACTACGCACAGAAAATGGCTCTCCCCCCTCCCACTTCTAACTAAACACTCCCTAAGGCGGCATTAGCATGCCTCCTTCTTACTTTTTACGTCTCCAGCTAGCGTAAATGCGCTAGCGTACGTAGTTCAGGATCTACCCCTCTGTACGGAGAATAATGAAGACACTTAGCACGTCCTTACTAAACTATTACCATACCTTTCCCTCCCACATGGCGGAATTGCTTTTCACTTCCCATCCTGCCATCAGAAATGATCTAAGGTTGGAAATATGGATGCGAAGGATCCAAATCCATCCTGGGAATGTGGCTCTTGTGCATATACTATATCAGGCTTTTTTACGATCTAAGCGATCAGCCTGGATCCACTCCTATATCACCTCTGTCCACACTGACCTAGCCTGCCTTTAGACTTGATTGGTCTCTATGCAAATTATAGTTTTGGTAAATGAAAAAAATGCTCATTAAAGAAAAACATATAAAATGCATAAATGTAAAAGTGAATAAAAAAATATAATGTGTCTGATTCAATTGCCTTAGAAGACGGTAAAAGGTGCTTAGTGCTTATTCCCGTCTCTTACACTAAGTAAAAATAGTGAATTTTAATGCGCACATCAATTTAAATTCACGGAAAAAGCACCACGTTTGGGGATCGCTGGCAATTAAATAAGGCCATATGTTGAATTGTTTTTTTAAGTTCTAAAACACTTTTTTTTTTTTTTTTTCAAAGGGTAACATCTCCTGAAGGAGAAATCCACAATCTCATCACAGAAGAACAATTTGTGGAAGGAACATATAAGATGCAATTTGCAACCAAGAATTTTTGGAAAAAGTTTGGTCTTTCACCCTTCTACGAATATGTTGACGTGAGTATATATTAAACATAGTACTATACACATTATAATGATAATATTTTTATATTCAACACATTGAAAAATTTTAAACATTGCAGATTATAACTAATATGGGAAGCACAAGTCATCTGTTCATAGAAATATATTATAAGTAATCATCTTACATAGAAATGCATCACTGTTGGCATTCACAAGTACCTCTTGTAGTATGCAGACAAGGGCCAACTGGAGGGTTCCCTGAAATAAGTGAAGTGTAGCCAGCCATATGAATAAGGTCACCTTGTTGTGGTGGAGGGACATATTTAGAAATATATGGACCATTTGGACCATATCAGAGACAGGAGCAATTTACAGGTAAAAAACAAGAGGGCATAAAATAACTACCTTATGTCCACATCAGAACCACTCACAGCTCCTGTAGTGTGTATGCTGCATTGTTATTTTTATAATGTGCATCAATATCTCTGCAATTTTGGACGTAAGTTGGCTAAGACCTAGATTGGGTGCAAGTCAGTATCTTGCACATGGTCAGCAATTGGTGCACTCAGTTTTTTAAATTAGAAAACCACATAGGCCCGTATTCAGAGAACCAGATGTATAACATATACGTCCAGGGGTTTAGCGATTTTTACTACTGTGCATTGCGTAATTTTTAAACGTAATCTATGTATCTTTTTCTTATGTAGATTGCGTAAATGCGGTCTGAAAGATTTATTTGTTTATTGCGGTGGTTTCCTATAATGAGACTTATCTCTTTCAACTAATAACATAGATTTGTTTCTTGCATTGTAGGTGGTGTTCACTGCCAATAATGTCGGTCACCGTCACTATACGATTGCTGTGCTCATCACCCCATTTTCATTCTCCTCAACTGGAGTGGTCAGTGAGCCACAGGAAATCCATCAGTGATTTATAAGAAATCTTCTTTAAGTGTGTACACATATTACATATTTTGTAGCTAACATTATTTTTTTTATTCTTTCAACGCAATCTGATGTCCATAGGTTATGTTAACCACAATTTTAAATAAAGTTTTCTTCTAGTATAACATTTTTGAATTATTATCTGCTGGTGATTTTTAGGTATTCATCTTAGTAGACAAACCTAATTTACACGAGCAAAAAATTGCAGTGAAAATGATTATGGGGCTGATTCAGAGATTGGGTGTAAGGGTAAAACAGGTACAAGTGTACAGCTCGACTAAACCATTTTGCAATGTGAGGGGTGCTAATTAATTTTTATTATTTTCCATGCATGGAAAATACTTTGCTTTTGCTAATAGAACTCAAATGCTGCATAGCTTTATAATTAATCTATAAAATAGAGTTGAGCTTAGAAATTTCACCTCTCAATATTAATTATGGTTTCACAATTTAAAATTGCTTCCCCTTGCAGCTCAACACGGTATTGCTCAGTTCTACACATGCACCTAAAAAAGGTGTAAGTGCAGGTCTGAATCAGCCACTATACTTGATTTAACTGCTCAAGTCATTGAAGCAAAAGTACCAAAATATTGTAGTATATAAAATGACCACTAGATGTCAGTCTTTAGTTAACATACCGTACTTAAAAAAAAAAGTATCTTGCAAAGACTTAAGCTGGCCTTACACTACAGTGATTATTGGTCTGATCAGGGCTCGAAGTGATCATCCAATTATCAGGAGATAACACCAATTATCGCTATAGTGTGTGGGCAAGATGGATTTTCAAAACAGCAAATTTGAAACGCTTGTGTTCAATTATTTTATCATTTAGCTCTCCAAACAATAATCGGACCCAAGGTAATGATATTTTGTAGTGCCTGGAGTTAATCATGTCTACCTGTTACCTCCCCCTTTATTGCTCCTGGTGACCTAGTGTATGCCCAGCTTTACTCATAAATGCATACATTATTCATGATCAAATATAGATCAAATATAGATGTACTGCATCATTTTGGATATACGGAAAAAGAGTAGATTTAAAGTGTATGAAACTTTATTGAAAATATTTGGTGAAGGAACTAAATTTCAATCAATAACAAAAAGAATCAGCATTAGGTTTCCATATGGTCACTAAATAAAAACTTTTAAATGCTGGAAAATTTAGACATGCTTTACACACATCTTAAATGTTAGAAGCTATCACAAATGTACAGTACAGAATTTTAGCACAAATAGCAGTTAATGGTCGCAGGTGATGGCTCCAAGTGCTGCTTGTTACTCATAACTGCTGGTTCTCAACCAGTGGTACTAGTACCGCTGGTAATACTTGGACAGACTTGTCAGATGGTACTCAGGCTGGTTGTTAAGAGATATGTTACCAAATGGCAGATGACATAATTAATGAAATATCTTTGGGGTAACCCAAATATATGTAGAAAATGCACCAGAACCTCATCAGGGATCCTGATACATATGTGTATGTTTACTTTCATTTAACAATAATGGTTATTTTTAAACTCTTTGAAGTTGGAATATTATTGACTAAATCGTTCAATAACATCAATATTAAAATATATACAGACAATGCATTTATAATTTCTGTGCATTCAAATGGGACACATTACAAATATTAATAAAAAAAATTGCCACAAAGAGGTTAGAATCACTGCATGAATGAAAACAACAAAAACTCTACAGAGCAGTGGTTCTCAACCCTGTCCTCAAGTACCACTAACGGTCCAAGTTTTTTTAAATCTCCTTGCTGCAGGGGAGCTCATAACTGACAGTTACATTTTGAAAGCTCCAGAGATTTTGCAGGGAGACCTACAAAACATGGACCGTTAGTGGTACTTGAGGATGGGGTTGAGAACCCCTGAAACAGTATATGGCTCGGGTATACAGCGATGCTTGAAAGTTTGTAAAACCTTCAGATTTTTCTGTATTTCTGCATAAATTTGACCTAAAACTACATCAGATTTTCCCATAAGTCCTAAAAGTAGATAAAGAACCAAAACAAACAAATGAGTGAAAAATATTAGACTTAGTCATTTATTTATTGAGCAAAATGATCCATTATCACACATCTGTGAGTTTTAACCAATTCCTCCATACAAAACAGCTTCAACTCTGGTATGTTGGTGGGTTTCCTCCCATGAACTGGTTCTTCCACAATATTCCTATTGCATTAAGGTCAGGACTATGATTTGCCCATTCCAAAACTTTATTATTTATTAACCATTCTTTGGTAGAATGACTTGTGTGCTTATGGTCGTTGTCTTGCTGCATGACACATGGGGCCTGATCCAGATCTACGATGTAGCGCTGAGCGTGCTAACGCTCAACGTTACATCGCTGACTCCCCCCTGGCACTCCCCCTGTGCGGGCATATGGCCCCTTCCTTACGGCGGCTGAAGGCTACCCTACCTTCGCCCGGCGTAAGGAAGGGGCCATACGCTGACACAGGAGCGTATGGCCTCTTAGCACGCCCCCCCACCCTCATTTACTTACCTCCCCCCG
>WWET01000891.1:290227-301606 GCA_011038615.1 Limnodynastes dumerilii | reverse complement strand
ACACACACACACATACACACACACACACATACATATACACACACACACACATACATATACACACTCAATTACTCAAATAAGGGCAAAAACAAAATTGGTCACACGTCACTATCGCTCTACACCATAATGTATCCAAGGACTCTTAAGAATATGTAAAGATAACATTTTAAGGGCAAACTGCTTAATAAACTGGACAACACTTACGCATAAAAGGCAGTTTTTCCGGACAGAGGTGGTGAGGAGAAAATGTAAAGTTTTCGGGCAGATACATTGTTGACTGTGCCGTGAAGTCTGTAGAATTTGTACCATCAGGATAATCTGGAAAGAGACAAAAATATAACAGCCAATCATAATAAAGCATTAAAAAAAAAAAAAAAAAGAGTCTTTCTGATAAAAAATGAATAGATGTGGCATGCTGTTACACAGGACAGACACAGGCAGCTTGATAGGTATTGTGAAACCATTACTCCCAGCATGCTACAACAACATTATGGCAGGTACCTGGCAATGCATAATGGGACATGTAGCTTCCCAACACCTGGAGCACCTAGGTTGCCTTTGCCTGTGCTACAAGCTTTAGTTTGGATAATTGATCATATGGAACCAAATGCATTTCCCACAGAGACCTTTAATCTTTCACCCTATGTAATCTTGGCTCAAATTCATTAATAATAAATCCCAGTATGCAAATTTTCTATCAGTGCACAGTAAAATTTTTTCCCTCAAGCAAGCATAAAGGTGATCTGAAGTATTACTGCCTCATGTCACAGGTGTCATGGCTTCTAGGGTTCTATCTGTTTACAGTCAACCTGTATGTATATGCATGGGGTTTTTCCCAAACTTCAAAAAAGCATAAATGTACATCACACAGTTGCTTATGTGCAATGTTGGGTCAATTACCGGATATTACTTCTAATATTGCAGTGTATGTGGCAGTCAATGAAGTAACAGGAAGAACCTGAAGGGAATGAACACACAAGTCCCTTCATACTCCTGCTAGACCATGAAAATGCCTCCAATAAAAAGGTATATGTTATCACATTTGCAAAAAGGTGCAACCAACACATATATTTTCTTTCAAAGACCACATAACAATCTCAGGTATGAACTGACATATAACAACAATAAGTTGGGTGAAAGTCCCCGTAGCAAACGGCCCTATTTATAAAGGGCAGATCGAGCCCAGTCAGTTGCGAATTGGCTGGGAAATCGATTGCTCATGCCTCGAAGAGGCATAGCAATCGATCCCTGGAGCACTGAACACAGTGCACCGAAGAGGTAAGGCTTCCCTACTCCCTTACACTAACCCTAAGTCACCACCCACCCCCCTGCAGCTTAACCCTAAGTCACCCCCCCCCCATAGCCTAACCCTAAGTACCCCCTTCCGCAGCCTAACCCTAAGTCCCCGGAGAGGGTTGCTCGCCTCTCCAGTGGTGGTGCTGTTTTCCGAAAATGAATGGGTGAGTATGCAAACCGCATACTCACCCATTCATAAAAAAAAATGACGCGGTGTTACACATTCGAAATAGGGACAGCCTGAAAGACGCTTTCAGCTATCCCTATTTCCCTCACAACGCAATAAGTTGTTGACCTGAGAATTGAGGTTTTTCCATGGAAACCCATGATATGGAATAAAATGTTACTGTCGACCTGCCACCATGTCTGTAAAACAGACTCTGCAGCTCTGCTAACAACATCCCAAAGTGCCTCAGCACTCTTGCCAGTAACAAGTAAATAAGCAGGACATTCTAACTTTAAAATAAACCATAAAGAGATTCGTTACATTTGCAAATATATGATGAACTACCAGCCACTTACAAGGCTTCTCTGACAGTTTTAGAATTGGGACCACCTAAAATGAGAAACCTTGTAAGTGGCTGGTAGTTTATCATATATTTGCAAATGTATGTAACAAATCTTATTTTATTGATAGAAGTCATGAGTGCTGGGGCACTTTCTATGGTGTATTTATCATAAACTTTTTTGACATTACATGACATTTTTGTATTTTTTTCTGTGTACAAAATAACATTTTGTTTGGTGTTCAACCAATAAGGCAATAAAACAGTGATGTAATAAATCACAAGCTAGGGAGTGTTCCAGTAACAATAGAAATTGCTCCTTGACTCATAACAAGCTTAAAGGGCTTGTCATCAGGTTCCTTTGGAACACCAGATTCTTTGGGACAGAACCCTATGTAAAAGCTTGAATAGCGAGAACCTACCAGCTCCATACCAGTCAGCTCAGCTCTGGAATGATAAATTGCTTGTCTTTATTTTTCCATAAAACAGCTGTTTGCCCATCTAATTACCATCTGCCTCAGTGGCTACATTCAGCAAAGCCTTACATGCAATAAAACAATTAGAATGAGAGATCTGTTTGCTTAACTTTTAGCTTTCAGAGTAGATGGCAAATGAAAATAGTTAAACAGGACACGCAATGCAATCACCACTGCAACCTCTGAAGAATGCTGGGGTGGTCTACACTACCAGATTTTTGGAGCTAGCACCACCCAGGCAGAGGTCTGATCGGTCCCCATTTCATAACACCCCGGTTATCAGACAGAAGCAATTAAAGATAGTGTTGTCTAAAAGAGTCAATGCTATCTAATGATCAGCTCAAGCAGCTAATAATCAACTGATTGGCCCCATGTTTGAAATGTGTAGTCAGGTTTATTGATAATTTTTCTATCAATAAAAATAATAACAAATTAGCAACACTTATCATACAGCAACTGATTGCTGCTTTAGGAAACACCTGTACTTGTAAAACCCTGAGTTAAGATAAAAGTCCCTGGGCCAGATTTACTAAGCTGTGGGTTTGGAAAAGTGGAGATGTTGCCCATAGCAACCAATAAGATTTTAGCTGACATTCTCTAGTATGTTAAAAGAAAGTGACAGCTAGAATCTGATTGGTTGCTATAGGCAACATCTCCACTTTTCCAAACCTGCAGCTTAGTAAATCTGGCCCTCTATATATAGCATGTAAAACAACAACATTTTTGTGTGATTAGAATGCCATTAGACTTTCATCAAACGATTAAGGATTCCAGGACTATCCGATCAGTGCTATTTTGCTTATCATAAAGTGTATGTCTGATTCTGACATTCACAGTTCACACAAGAGGATGTTTAGCATTTCTTCTAATCTGTATGCTTTGGCTACCAATGTGAGGATGAACATATAAACTAAAGAAACCACAAGTGACCACAAATATCTTCATAACCTAAATTTAGCATTCACAAGTAAAACTAAAAATCACACAATACATTAAAAAAAAGCTACCTAAAACCTAGCTGGAAATGTGATTAACAAGAAATTGTGTCCATTTGTGTGTCAGGAAAGCTAGGAAGGAAGAAGAGTCAGAGGAAGGTCTGTGAAAGATTTTGTTTGATTTTTGTTAAAGGAACAAAATTATGACCATGGCTATAACCAGTATTACTTTCCTTTATTTTATATACACAAACAAAACAAACTAATTCTAACAGTTTCAGACATTAGTCAAGCTGTCAGGAACTAATTAAAACTTTTACATGATGAAAAGTGTGAATGGTATGTAGATGGGGGGCTGCACAGTTATTCAGTGAGTCGCTGGCAATGCATAGGTCAAAGCAGTAAACGCTTCTCCCCCAGCAGTTTCAGTGGGTGGGGGGAGATGGATCAACGGATGTGACCACTTCTCCCCTACTGCCCGACACGCTGAAGCTTCCTCATACCATCCTGGTCACCAGGTTCAAATTTCTATTTGCTCATGACTACCGGTAATTGTTGAGGCCTGATATACATTATGAGAACCGAAGAGCTTTATTTATATATACATATCAATGCACCCTGTAGACAAAGGGAATTAAACTGGGGAGAGATAAGTGCAAAGTATTAAAACAGGTTATGAAGTGTAAAACAAACACAGTCATATCTATAACTCTGCCATGGATGGGGTGTGTGATATTAAGCACATACAATATATCACTTTTCACTTTCATTTTCTTGAATGTATATGAATATAATATTTATCTACCAACTATCACAACAAAAAAACTGAAATTTAATAGAACTTGATGACTATGGGCCAGATTTACTAAGCTGCAGGTTTGGAAAAGTGGAAAAATTGCCTATAGCAACCAATCAGATTCTAGCTCTCATTTTCTTTTTATATACTAGAGAATGTCAGCTAAAATTGGATTGGTTGCTATGAGCAACATCTCCACTTTTCCAAACCTGCAGCTTAGGAAATCTGGCCCTATAAGCTATATCATAATATAGATCCCAAAATATAATAAAGCAATAAACCCCCTCAATGCCTTAATAAACATATTCCTTGTAATGTTATTAAGCATCTGAAATATTGCTGAGATAACCTATATGAATACCTTTAAAATTCTAACTATAGGACATCTCCTGCAACCAGCATAAAGCTACAATTGCTAGGCAATCAGTATAGGGTCTATTAATCAGGGCTATCTGATCAGATTCATGTTAATTGGGAGGATTGTCCCGATGATCATATGCAATGTGACCAGCTTAAACCGATTTATAAGTCCTCGGTTTATCTGCACGATTATGAAGCTGTTAGCATTTCACCACTCTTGTTTTATTGCACTATAACAATTAATTATATTCCTAAATGAGATCTATAAAATGCACCAAGAACAGAGCCAATAAAAGCTCTCTAGAAAATCAACTATTAACCTTAACTATAGATTTGGCAAATGAAAATGCTACCTGTAATAACCTGTACGCCACTGCACATATGCCCTAGAATAGACCTAGGACGGCTATCCTAGAGACAGCAATGAGCTTACCTAAGTCTTCAGTTGTTAAGTACACAGATATGGTGACTTGCTATACATGTATTAACCGTTCTTACATCATGAGTCCTTAAGTAACACTCAGCCACCATCTACTACATATATCTGACATACAGGTTTAAGGAATAGCAAGTCACAAACACCAAGTATATGATGAAATGTGCTAAGGACCCAAAAACAAACAATCTTGACCCTCAAGTTCAACTAAAGCTGGCCACACACTAGAGCGATTAGCAGCCCGATAATCGCGGATTGGGTGAAATATTGCTCCAGTGTGTGGTGCTGATTTTTACCGAACTCAAACGATAGCCGCATATTTTGGAACTCCCGACTGATTATCGTTTCTCTTGTCAGATATCATGTGGTTTGTGGCCATTTCAGACAATCGTTTAATATTGTCACAGATTTTTTCTTCTGAATCAAAACACCTTACGGGCGTGACTATGTAAAAGTTCAAATCCTGTAACTGCGGCTTCCTGTGTACTGCATCGTATACACATTCAGCTGACCTCCTTTGACAACGATGGGCATGAACAGACTTCAGATGTTTCCTTCTTCCTGTTTAGATTATTCCATAGTGTGTATGCATAAAAGATTTTTTTTTCATTAGATAAAACGTTAAGAAAAAATCGTACTTTTTTTCGACAATAATCGTATAGATTGCGGCACTGATATCGGAAATTTTATCTAGTGGAAACATCGAGAGAACTGTTGGAAAAATCATGCTGTGACGATAATTGCTCTAGTGCAGGGTCCATATTTTTCATATCTCTTTGCTGGAGGAGAGCTCATAACTAACAGTTACATTTTAAAAGCTCCACAGGTGGTACTCATTATATTACTTTTTCTTTTGGGAGACCTATAAAAAACGGACGTGAATTGTGAGGGCGGATATTGACACGAGGCATATAATCGTTCTATTATATTGGAGAAGGCAACTGATGCTAACTATGAGTGTATGTCTGTTTATATAGTGCAAGGAAGGAAGGAGGGAGAGATATCCTAATAGGTGATAACAACTAAAATAGTGTCCTAGGTATAAAAACACAGGAGGTGCAGTACCTGCACACTCATGGATAATGTAAAGTATAGGAATCACAGTCATTCTAATAAATGCTTATTCCTCCCAGAAATATGCGTGTACTAGTCATTTTTAAAAAAAAACATGGTGAGATGCAAAATGTAGAGATTCAAAACTTCAAGAGAAAAGAAAAGCAGGTTATCCTAGGGTCCTTGAGACAGTTCAAACTTCTTAGTCTGCATATACCACAATGAGAGGATTATGTATACAAAGAATGTAAATCATAAAGTGTGAAGCATATCACCAAGCAATAGTGCAAATATACAAATGGAGACCACTGCATGTATTAAAAACACATGAAGCAAGTGAGACTTACCTGTTCCGTTGATTGTACCATTTTTATTGGTATACTGTCTAAGCATATGTCCAATGGTCCGTACATTGTCTCTCAGCATTATGCCTTGGGCTTGCACCATGAAGAGGTAGGTATTTGCTGAAAGAGATAAAGTTAAAAATTCTATCAAAATCAAAGGTCATCAATCTCATGTTAATAAAGGCTCCAAAGGTGTACAATAAATTCCTGGATTCTCTAGATTTTTTTTAAAACATAGGGAAGAAGACCCATTGCTCAATCAAGAGGTTTATTTGTTACACAAGGAGAAATTATGTAGAATTTTTAAAGCCACGCATAATGGTTCCACTAGCGGCATGCCTAGATTGGACAAGTCATCACCACATGACAATGAAGTCAGGCCCCCTTTTCCATAGGACTTCATAGGGCAATAGAAATGAAAATAGATCTCATCAATTGATTTTATTAAAAATCGTCATCTTAGTAACCTCTTAAACCGGGTATACACTATACAATTACTGGGTCAATCATTCAATAACCAGCTGATTTATCATCTGATATCTGCATAGTGTTATGTTGGACAATTTGTTGAAACGCTGACCAAACGGTCCACAAATACTTCTGACCGATAACAGCATTGAATGGTTTGCAGCCAACACTGTGCAGATCCTATAAGGCACAACAGGGTCAGAAGATCTGTCCAAGGATGTGGCATCATGTAAATACTACACATTTTTCCCAGCTATCAGGAGCTATCAGGAGCTGGGGATGTCATACTAGTGTGTATCCACCATCACATACTTTTACAAAGCCCTTCTACAGCTAGAATTACTGAACTGCAGATAAGGAAAAGTGGAGATGTTGCCCATAGCAATTAGATTCTATTTCTTACTACAGAATGTCAGCTAGAATCTGATTGGTTGCTAAGGGCATTATCTCCACTTTTCCTTTTCCATAGTTTAGTAAATCTAGCCCTTAGTCTCAACTATAACAAATGGTGAGTACAATGTAACTACAATCTTATCCCACAATCCAACAGTAATACAATACTAGGTAAACATTTGTATATTTGTTAAGATAAATCTTTAGCTAAACATAATAGAGTTATAGATTTTCTAGGTCACCAGTGTATAGATATTGTTCCTTGTTTCCCTGGAAAGACTAAGAGTTTCATGTTCTGTTCATGGATTGTCTCTTGAATAAAATTATTGCTCTGCTCAAGCCTATACTTCCCCTGACTACTATTAAGCAATTCCTCAGAGACCACTGTTACTTGCACCAGGAAACCCTGGCAGATGTCCCAGAAAAGCAGAACTAACTCAATTAGATGTCTCCCAAGGTGAATATTTACTACCCAAAATATCAGCCCGAGAAGAAGACAAACCAAAAACGCAAAGGACCACCATAAAATCTCATTGTGACCCTCTATAACCAGGATACAAATGTCTGATCCTTTCTCCTCTTATGTATTTCACAAATGTAGCGAAATCAGGTAAGCAAATTTCATAGAAGCTAATTAACAGAAGAGCAGAAATATGACCAGGAATAACAATTGTGGATCTCATCAGTTAATTGCAGTTTCAATGTTGACTGAAAGTTACCAGGAGGCACCATCACATTCACAAAATATAATGAAAGGGAAGTGACAGATTTGAGTTGTTACAAAAATACCAAGCACATGGTAATATGCCCACACACCAAGCATTGTACTGGTAGCTTTCAAAGGAAGTTTACTCTAAGTTACTTTTTGCATAGTAATGACATTCAGAAGTGGCGGTATGGACATTCAGAAGTGGCAGTATGGACATTCAGAAGTGGCAGTATGGACATTCAGAAGTGGCAGTATGGACATTCAGAAGTGGCAGTATGGACATTCAGAAGTGGCAGTGAATGTGGATTTATTGCTTTTAAATTAATTCAGTGGGAGAAGTGACTGTATGACATACCCCTTCACTTCAAGACCTGATGACAATGATAAATTCAGATGACGGGACCACCAAGTTATGATGTATATTCACCTGCCACCTCCATCACAGTAATAACCATGTGTTAGACAGTGCCATTATTTGTAAGGAAGTCAGTGCAGTCTGTGGAAGGGAATTCTGAAAACATGGCAGTATTTGATTACTCTGACATTAATATATTAGGGCTAGTTCCTGAAATACCCATGTTTCATTTACTAGAAAGTAGGAAATAACTGTGGATCTGATACAGACTTTGGGAATTTTCATGCACCTGAGAACAGATCAAAGTATGAAGTCTCAATAAGTAAACATTAAGAGGAAAAACCACCTGGAAACTCAACACAGGTGTGGTTCGCCGCTGAGAACGGCACTTTAACGACAGGGCTGTTTTCGACAATTACGATGTCCCACCGCCTGTTCCTGCCCATCTGAAAACGCAGTAACAAAGATCCCCAGGATGAATTCCTAGTGGCAACTAGTAAGTGTTTTTTCCAACCTCAACCCTTATCCTAATTCTCACCCTAACCTTCCCCTATTCCTAACCATCCACTCGCCACAGCCTAACCCTTAGACTCCAGTTCTAGCCTCCATCCCCTACCTGCTGCCTAACCCCAAGTCTCCTGTTCTACGCTCCATCCCCTCCTCGCAACCTAACCCTAAAGCTCCTATTCTCCCATCCATCCCCTTCCTGCAACCTAGCCCTAAGACTCTCCTTCTCCGATGCATCCCCTCCTTGCAGCCTAACCCTAAGACTACACTGATACACTAAATCCCCTACCCACAGCATAAGACCACTAACTTGTTGGTGTCAGGGAACAGTCGGGTCCTACGGCAGAACTTTCTAATTAATGACATTTTAGGTAGCCCTTTGCCTGTTGAAAACATCTGCATTTCTATACCGCGCTTGCGAATGCCGCAGATTTCCAGCACAGATCCAGGTGTCCGTGCTGGAAGCCTTTCCAATGGCGAGCCGAGACGATCCACAATGCGTACAGCACGTGTGCATGCTGGGAGTGGGGACGCATTACTTGGTTAAGCCCTCACGTATAATGCTCATTTACACGTTTTTCCATGAGGCCGGTGTGTAACTTTTAAGCTAGGTTCCTGGGTTCAAAACTTAGGATCGCACGGTGATCTGCTATTGGGTTTCCACTGCCGCTGCGTTTGAAGTTCCGATCGCAGCAGTGCCCCGTAAAGATCTGGCCCATAAAGTATTAACTTGCATTCGAAAAAAAAAAGTTGATTAGAATTTTAGAAGAATCTTCGCCTGCACATCTGTTTTGAGAAATCTTATTCTTTGAAATATTACTTAAAAGCTCATGTTGGAAGAGGTCCCTAAGTGAATCAAGTTTCAAATTATCTCACACAATCCGAATTCTGGATCCCGATGAGCCCCTCTCCAGAAACCTTTGTGATTACCCCCACTTTTCTTGTGTCTTGTATGTGTCACAGGATTGATATGTACTGGGGAAAGTCCAAGTCTAGATCGTGCGACAATTGAAACAGTTTGCTGCGTTTTTTTCTTGGTTTTCCTTTTTTAATGCCAGATCTTGAAATGTCTTCGATTAGTTTTTTTTATTACCTTTTCGAGGATTTGCTTTCATTATATCTCCATTGTGCAGCTGGTTTGCATATGTAATCAATACTGGAGTCTCTCACAGACATGTATATAATTAGCACCTGTATGTAGTTGGACTTCAGTCATCCATTCTTCTTCAAACTACCACCTGCTTCAGAGTGTGCAAAATTAATGTGTGTTTTCCTTCATCTGATATTACACAATAGTTTTAACAATCACTGAATAAGTGCATTTTCATTATGAGATTTTTTGAGGTTATAAATATAACCAATGCAAATTTATAAGAATATCATTATAGCTATTATCTAGTTATGACCTATATTGGTAACCTAAATATTGCTGTCATTACTTATTTGAAAAAAACATCATGCCTACTGTGAATTATATTGTATATGGAGCATTTGAGAACATGATTTGCATTGGTTAATTTTTTTAAATACCTGTTTTTTGGCACATAAACTAATTATTGATTTTACTCTGCGTGTGTAATTCCCCAGTTTGATATGATGTGCGCATACGCACATCATAGCTACGCTAGCGTACTGGCCTTACTAATGTTAGTTAGTAAGGGGCCAGGCAGCTTGTTACATATGTTGTGTCTCCGCCATATAGGTTGAGATAGGCATTTAAATTAGGGAGAAGGGCCATTTCGACAAGATCTGCGGACGTAAGGAATTTTACTACCTTGAGTGGGGGAGCACAGGGGGCATGCACTCCCCGCTACGCTATCGTACCTAAAAACCACGCATGTCCGTAAGACCTGCGTTGGTCTGGATCCAGCCCTATATGCAGTTCTATGGTGACCACCTTCCACCTGTAACTTATTAAAAGTACTAACTGAACCGCATATTTAAACTAATGGTCTAATGAAATGTAAAAGGTCGAAAATAAATAATGACATTGGACCAGATTCAGGGCAAAACCATGTTGATTTCTGGGGAGTCATATATCATCTGTTGAGAGGTGATATTTCCTAGCCCAAGGCTAAATAACAGTATAAAAGTAAAGCTGGTCAGTATCTGTGTGCAGTAAGCAATTCGAAGATATATCCCTGCATGCAAAGAATACAATTTACTTGACTTCCCCTGAAATCAACACAGTTTAGCCCAGGAGCAACTTTCCTCTCTTATTTTCAGTCTCTGAATCTGGTCCATTGGAATTAATGTACAATGACACATGTACATCCATGTATGAACCCAACGACCAGAGGTCATTCACACTGTCCCTGGTCCATTACCTGTTACCAGTTCTATGGTAACCACATTCCACCTGTAACTCTGTTAAAAGTACAAACTGAACCACAAATTTAGCTAATGGCCTAGTGCAATGTGAAAGGTCAAAAATAAATAATGACATTGGAATTAAATTACAATGACACCATGGGGATGATTCAGAGTTTGTGAGTAAGGACAAAACAGGTGTAGCTTTACAGCTCGGCTAAACCATTTTGCAGTGGAAGGGGGGCTAATTCATTTTAATTCTTTTACATGCAGGGAAAATACTTTACTTTTACATATAGAGCTCAAATACTGCATAGCTTTATGTTTAATTTAGAAAAGAGTTGAGCTAAGAAATGTCCCTTTTCAATTCTAATTCTGCTTTCACATTTTTTTAAAGCTGTTAGTAAAAATGTGTTAGTACTTATTCTGCTGATC
>WWET01000891.1:277300-290179 GCA_011038615.1 Limnodynastes dumerilii | reverse complement strand
CGTGTCTGAATGCAAGGAAATCAGGAAGTGACAGTAGATCTGCAGGCGTGATCAGTGTTTCCTGAAACATTCCTTCTTTATTGGACCTACTGTACATTTCTGCCTTAGCTTAAAAGCATTTTATGGTAAAAGCCTCAGTGTGGAATGAGACTAAAAGCTTATGGTTTTACATTATCTTCTGGCACACATCTATACTTATCCCCTGCTGCAGGTCTAGAGTGAAATCCTTTAAGGAGTATATCCTGTAACACCAGGACATCTATTTTAGTGATCTTTGATTTACTGAACTTTTGTTTCTGGTGGTTAGATTATGTTAACTTAAATGAAAATCCCAACTCTTACATATGAAGCATTAATATAACAAAGTGAGTGTGCAGATCACCTTATTAGTGACTGTAAATGCATGAAAATATGGTTAGACTTCTGCAACTGTGTTCAATTAAATATGTATTAACTTTTGACATATATATATACACACATATAAAAAAAAACAGAAGACCCACCAAGGAGGTAGATGGAATCCCAACATAGCATTTACAAAAGACGACTATTTCCTAAAAAATCAAGGAGAGAAATGAGGAATGGAGGCTCCGATTGAGTGTATTTTGTGAATCAGGGATCAATAAGTACCAAGTATATGAGGTATGCCTATAAAATGAGACTGTGATTCCACCTAGTAAACAAAGCAGTCAGAAGCGGTTATAACTGCATACGTAGTGACCTTGAACATGTGGCAGAATGGGTTCCAGAAGACACAACAGTTACCAGCGTTATTATAAGGAAGTTTTGAAAAAGCTGAGAGAAAGAGTCAGAAAGAAACGGCCACAACAATAATGGTTTCATTCATCACCAGGACAATGCGCCTGCTCACACAGCACTTTCTGTGACCAACAATCACATTACTACACTTGAACATCCCTCCATATTCGCCCGATTTAGCACCTTGTGACTTTTATCTTTTCCCAAAAGTTAAATCAGTGCTTAAAGGGACACATTTTAAAGCAATTGAAGAAAACGGCAGATATGTTGAAACAACTGACAGAAATTGATTTGCTCCATGCCTTCGACCAGTGGAAAACAAGATTAGAGCAATGTATTAGTGCAAATGGGGAGTATATTGAAGGGGACAAGCATTACATTTGTAATACCAATAAATAAAAGCGAGTTATTTAATCAGTCTCGTTATTTAATAGACATACCTCATATAAAAGTAATGCTAAATACATTATAAATAATTTTTTGGGGGAAAAAAAAAAGGAGCATACAATAACAATCCATTCCCAAAAAATAAAAATGATGATTTTTTCACATATTATATTATAATATAAAAAAATATTAAAATATGAATTCATTGAAGAAGCACATTGATTTAATGCCTGCAGTCGTCCATGGGGAGAACAAATGCTTATCTTATGATGAAATGTATTTGCTCTGTCTTTGACTATTGTACTGTATAATCAAGTAGTCAATACAACTGGGTTTGGCCCTAGTTACAGCTCTACTATAGCAAAGAGTTCACATCTATTGGTCTTACTGCGAAAACTAAGCTACAGTTTTAGTCTGTGGTTTGTCCTACACCCAGCATTACGTTTGTTTCTTCCACCTTATCAACCATTGTTAGGGATGTGGCTGAGTATATTAACACAAGTCGCTACATGACAGAGTTATTTATAAAAAAAAAAAAAAGGGACCTAGAGTTCCTCCAGACTTCCCTGCTGGTTGCTGCATAAAACCCTTGTACTTATGAGTAGCACTTCTTTGCACAGTGACCCCTGAGATATAGTGTGATATTCAATCTTTTACTGCATGTGCACAAGCTGTCCTCCTGCTTTTCATATGTAAGCAGCACGTCTATGTATGGCCGATTGAGCAAATCTCTACAGGTCTGTGCTTACACAGGTGCCTGCCCCGATGTGCATTTGCATTTGGGAAGGTAATAGGTGGGATTTAGACTGTTATTGAAAACCAAACACTGGTCCGGATTCCCAGTTACGTAGTTTTCATCTTACGTACGTTGTCTTAAGAATTGAGTTACTACGCATGCGTAGATGCTTATTTACACTATCTACGTACCATTTCTGTACGTAGATTGCGTAAGACGAAAACTACGTAACTGAATCTGGACCATTGTCCGCTCTGAGCAGTAACATACACCCTGTCCCCAACATCTCGGGAGCAATGAGCTATATAGAACTATAAACATATTATTTATGTGTATGCTGAAAAATTGTACATGAAATTAAGTATTAAATTAATAATTTAAATAAAAAGGCATATTTTCTGTAAAAGGAGCTTAAAAAAAAAAAAGGGTTATGCAACATTAAGTTACAGAAACTGATCATTGCGTTATAGAACTTTTGCATAAACTGAATAATTGTCACTGCTGTTGACAAACTTCCAGCGTTGTTTTAACAACACGTTACCAACGTCTACCTAAAACAAAACCATAGACTGATTCCATTCAGGTATAAGAGTGTTGCACAACAGTATGCTTCAGTAATAAGGCCTGCGTTGATCAAATTTCACAGCAAGAACAGCCCACTTTCCACAATACAAATGGTATGACAACGTGCATGAATTCTCCAAATGACTAATGATTACACCATGCCTGCCATTGTGCGTGACATCTTAACACCTAGTACACACAAATAAGTGAAACCTGTGTCGCTGCTTTCCAGGAGTACACCTGCCAAGAATCTTATTAGTCATTTCAATGCTGCACTATCTGATAGTCCTAAAAAGATTGTTCGCTATATATAGTAATAAGACACAGGTTATAGAATATGACTGCTCAATTGTAGCTCACTGGAGAGGGGAAACACGGAGAGAAGGATTCAAACAAATGTCCAAACAGGCAGCATTAATTCTCATAAAACACTAAGCTCACAAATCCTTAACCCTATTAAAACGGAGCACGTATAACCACATTTAGAAGTTACCAGTAATTATAAAGAATTAAATTAAGATTATGCGAAGGTTACAAAAAAGTACTGGATGGTACATGGAAGCCTTGTATAGGAGAAACAAGACTAAGATTTCTATAGCAACTACAAGCTCAGGAGCTATAAAGAGCAGCACAGCCCTTAGTGCAGACTCATGTCTCCAGAGACCCTTCATTATTACCTAAGGTTTCATGACACACAGCAAATACAAGAACAGCCTGGAATAAGCAACAAACATTGCAGGGCTGCAGCAACACTCACTCCACAATTACAAATCACATTGCAAGCATAACTAATAAAAAATTATGTAGAATGCTACGAATACTTGTTTGTATATACTGAATACAATGAAATGATATATAAACAATTACAAACATAGAAACAAACAAGTCACCCTGAGTCCTGGTTTAACTATTGGGGCAGTTAGCTCGGTACCCAACTAGGGAAATGTATAGCCCATTGTCAGTGACTGTACACTGAACACAAGTCCAACACATGTTGCCTTGTTTTACACCACGCTTTAGTTGTGAGAATATCCTGGATGATTGCTTTTCACTCTCTTTCTAGGTCTGCCCTGTGGAATATGGCCGTCATCAGACTAAAAGAGCTTCAGACCCACCAATGAGCTTCCTTGTGTATAACTTGAGGTCATCCCTGTTCTCACCACAGAAAAGACTTGGGTCGGATAACCAGCATTGGCCCATTGACACCAGCACAAAAAGAGGCAGATTTAATTGACTGCAATGTCTGGTCGGATTGCTATTCCCGTGAATTTACATTGCAGATTTTATCTTGCACCTCATACAGGCACCTATTAAAATCCGCAAATGTTGGCTACCGTAATAGACGGGCGCACTGCACGTTTATTCCAGTCATCGTGGTCAACTGAATTCGCACCAATCTGTCTTGATGTGAAAGGGTTATTTAAGGCCTTCACAGCACAAGTTGACTTGATTGTTTTCTCAAATACTTAGAATCTAAATAAAAGGCTGCACATGAGGCATAACTTGCTTTAGGCAAAATAAACAAAGACGTAATAATTATGACATATGAAATGACCTTGTCACTCTCCCCAAGGCCTTTAATTTCAGGATCCTTTTACAGTTTAAGAACACTAAAGGACAAGTTGCAGAGTGTTAAGAGTAAAGGGGACCAGCTATGACAGTATACAGGTTACGTCTCACATTCTTCCTTATAGAATTAGGACCATACAGAAATGTGATCTGAACATTTCTAATGAGGAATGGGGGGNNNNGAACATTTTAAAGGGGGGGGGGGGGGGGGGGGGATTTCTTGCTTGGCATAAGAACAGAGCAGATACCAGTCGAAAGGTCGCCATGACGACAAGAAATTGGGGCCTGGCAACCAGACTATCGGGAAGGAGTAACTACCGCTTTCTTCCCTAAACGCCTGTTGAAACTGCAGGGAGGAAACTGGAGCACACACAGACACAGGGAACATACAAACTCCACACAGATAAGGCCTACTCTGGGAATCAAACTCATGACCAACTTGAACGTTGGTTAATCTGTCCATCGTGATTTTTTGGCTGGATTGAAGTCTTTGAGTGCCACCATTCCTTGGACTTTGTATACTGCTCATTCTGAGCCCGGTGTGCACCGGAGCCCATATTATTTTCACATATTGGAGTGCGGTTTCCCCTTTGGATATATGGATATATTTGGTAATTAATTTCACGCTTTCTGTGTCTCATAATCTCATGAAATAGTTCCTGATTAGAAGCTGATGTTGTTGTTGAGGTAAGATGTTCATCAAATAAAATTGATTCTGCCTCTGAGAAACTGAGAACTTTGCCTTGGGGTAACGTCACTTGCCCCATTCCTCTCTGTGGGTCCTCTGATCCAGACATGGTGATAAATATAAAGTGTTCTTGGTTACCCAAAGTTCAAGAGGATGTAGTGCCGGCTCAGTAATCAATGTGCTCTTTTCATAGCCTGTTCACAGGTTAGATCAAGCTGAGATACGGCACTCATCCAGTCAGAAACCTGCTCTGGTGCACTGCCAGGGGTATGAATAAAAGTAGCAGAAACGGAGGCACTCAGAGACTTGCAAAAAGATACAAACAGATTCTTGTTTAATCCCCAGCGCCGCAGGATGTACCCCTGGCAGTGCACCAGAGCAGGTTTCTGACTGGATGAGTGCTGTATCTCATCTTATTTACTTTGGATGGCTTTAGGGCTTTCCTATCCTCTTGAACCCCATTTGTTTTGTAGTAGTGTGGACTTTTCTACTACCTTATATGTACCAATTTAATGTGTGACTATTCAACCTGCGAACAGGTTATGAAAAGAGCACATTGATTACTGAGCCAGCACTACATCCTCCTGAACTTTGGGTAACCAAGAACACTTTATATTTATCACCATGTCTGGATCAGAGGACCCACAGAGAGGAATGGGGCAAGTGACGTTACCCCAAGGCAAAGTTCTCAGTTTCTCAGAGGCAGAATCAATTTTATTTGATGAACATCTTACCTCAACAACATCAGCTTCTAATCAGGGACTATTTCATGAGATTATGAGACACAGAAAGCGTGAAATTAATTACCAATTACATGGCGTAACGCTATCAGATTATTACTGTGAGCGCAAAATCCCAAAAGGGTTTAGATTGAAGAAAATTCCAACTATTGGGAGATATAATCAGGATATCTGCCGTCGCTGGGTAGCTATCCTGAACAAGTGTTCATTTGACCTTATTTTGCTAACCATTGAGGAAGCGACCCGTGAATTAAACAAAGCCAAGGAGGAAATCATCAAATTTGAGACTAATCATAAGAACACTTTATTGTCGGACGCTACAACCAATTGGTACGAGAAATTACAACAACAAACCGATAAGTATCGTGCAGATATAGTGAAGTTTAAGAAAGAAAAACTTCATAAAGTAAACAGGGATTATGAAGAAAATAGAGTTTATCCCTGGCTTTCAGGCACCCAGACTCCTTTTGCACGCACCTCGTTCCGGCGCCATCGCAGACCTTTTCATCAAAATTTGCAAACTGACTCATCTAGAGGGGAGAGTCAGGACCCGACCGATTCAGATTCAGCAGTTGGTCCTCAGGGATCATCTTCTTTTTTAGTCGATGCTCCAGTGGGCGGCAAGCCTCCGCGTCCACCAAGAGGAGGAGCCGTACGAGGCGGGGGGGCCAATATAAGAGGCCACAACATAACCAGGTTGAGCACCAGGTCCAGCAAAACCTAATAATTAATCTTTCTGACCGCACGAACATCTGCAGAGATTTCAGTCCTATGCAAAGGACTATTGTTTGTACCTACTGTCGATTTTGACATGTTTAGTTGGAAAGTGGATCACTTCAAACTCAACAGACAATTCAAGTTGAAAGAGTTTTTTCAAAGTAAAGAAGAGGCCACAACCAGTATCAGTACTCCGTATGACAAATTCAGGGAGAAATCCCATTTTGATCCACAGACATTCAATCCATCCATTAGGAGTTTCTCCAGGCTTCTGGATGATGCTGTGAACAAAACCAGTAAGGCGCTTCCGAGGGTACGTCCTAATTTGAATCCTACAGAACAAAGGGCACTTCAAACTTTGAGCGCTTGCAAAGATATTGTAATAAGGCCCGCCGACAAAGGTGGGGCCATAGTTTTACAGAACAAAGCAAATTACATAAGTGAAATTGATCGACAACTAGCGGATACATCTACATACCGCAAGCTTAATTCTGATCCCACCAAGCAATTTCAGAAGGAATTAGAGGAAATATTGAATCAGGCAGGAGAGGAGTGTAACCTTCCGAAGAAGGTCACAGATGCCTTGATACATAAAAACCCAGTGGTACCATTGATGTACACTTTACCTAAGGTGCACAAAAGTATGGAGTGCCCACCGGGCAGACCCATAATTTCTGCCAGAGGGTCCCTCTTTCATCCCATTGCTTTGTTGTTAGATGAATTTCTACAACCCTGTATTCAGAACCTGGAAACTTACCTGAAGGATACATCACATCTTCTAACTAAGCTTGGCGCATTAACATCTTTACCTGATAATCTGCTGCTGTGCACTGTGGACGTTATCAGCTTATACACAAGCATCCCTCATGATAGAGGCCTTACTGCAGTTCAGGAATTGATTAAGGACAATCCTAGATACATTGGTCCTCCTCTGGACCTATTTATGACTCTTTTGGAACTTACTCTGAAGCGTAATTATTTTTTATTCAATGACCAGTTTTACATTCAGTGCTCCGGGTGTGCCATGGGCTCGGCGGTAGCCCCTTCATTCGCCAATGCCTTTATGTCGTCCATAGAACAACATATGGGACCTGATTCACACTTAAGAATCTTCTTAAAATAAGAACTTAAAGATACGCCTGGGAAAAAAACCATGTTGTTTTTGGGGGTAGTCAAGTTAATTGTATTCTTTGCATGCAGGAATACATCTTTGAATTGCTTACTGAAAACAGATACTGACCAGCTTTACTATTACACTGTTATTTAGACTTGGGCTGGGAAATATCACCTCTCAACCTGTTTGCAACAGATGAAATATGACTCCCCTGCAATCAACATGGTTTAGCCCAGGAGTGACTTTAAGTTCTTATTTTAAGAAGATTCTTAAGTGTGAATCAGGTCCATATTTATCAGAAATCCCCAATGTCAGCACAAGATCATCTTATTTACAGGATTCATAGATGACTTGCTTATTTTTTGGGACGGTTCAAAGGAGGAATTCGACAGTCTCATGGTGGATGTAAATAGCATGGTTGACCATATAAAATTCACATATGAATGCAGTACGACGGCAATCAATTACCTGGATGTCAACATCACTTTGTCTGAGGGTTCCATACAGACCTGTATTCATAACAAGCAGACTGATCGCAATACATTATTGATGGCTTTGAGCCACCATCCGCATTCTCTTAAACAGGGTTTACCCTACTCGCAGTTCTTACGGGTTTGTAGGGTGAACAGTGACATCCAAACCCAGGACCTACAACTGGACGAGATGGAACTTAAATTCAGAAAGCGAGGTTATTCCCAACAAACTTTGAAGGAAGCTAGACTGAAGGTGACTCGATTGCATGTACTGACCTTCTAAAAATCAAGGACAAAATACAGAAGCCAGATGTATTGCCATGGGTAACCCACTTTTCACGTGCTAGCCCATTTATTAATAAAGCCATTAGATCGCTTTTGCCCTTGATACAAACTGATAGCAGTCTCCCTTCACTCAATAAGTTGAGGATCATGCCTTGTCACCGGAGGCGGCAGAATCTTCGTGACCTCTTGGTACAAGCGGACATAACGGATAACCTTGTGTTCCAAAGAATTTTTTGAGTAAAGCACCAGGTTGCTACAGGTGTTTAGACTGTGCCACATGCCGGCACATGGAGGTGGGCAAAACTTTTAGTCACCCACACACCGGTAAAATTTACAAAATTCGTCATGTGCTTACCTGCACAACAAAGTATGTGATATATCAGTTACATTGTCCCTGCGGCCTGATCTACATCGGTAAAACCGTACGGACATTCCGGGAGAGACTCAATTTACATCGTTCAGCGATTAGAACTGCTTTGAGTTGAGGTATGGCCGAGCAGTCAGTGTCACTTTTTGGAACTAAAACACTCTTTATCAGACCTACGCTGCAAATTGATTGACTGCATTCCCATGTCTCTGAGAGGTGGAGATAGAGACAAGGCACTGTTACGTCTGGAATCCAAGTGGATATTTAACTTGGACTGTGTACACCCGCGTGGACTTAATGAATACTTGCCATTACATAGCTTTTTGTGATCTACTATTTTTTGTGATCTACTGTTTTGTGTGATCTACATTTTTTCTTATTGTGGTTTCTTTGGTTTTGTGCTGGTTTTAGTTTATTATAGTTGTTGATTTCGTTTTTTCTGTCTTTTCTTTATTTTTCATTTCATAGTCTAATTGTTTATTTTTCAGTATCATTGCTCTCATATTTTTCTCCCCTTTCTTAGTTTAGGCTCTCACCTTGCGATTTACAGGTTATATTTGTTTTTGCTGACTGCCATGTGCCTTTGTTTTTCAGTGTGCGAGTGGAGCCCGGCCCGTTGCCTTAGCAACGGCATGCCTTCCAGGGCATGCGTACATCCTGCGGCGCTGGGGAAGCTTCCTGTTCTCCATGGTGTCAGCAGTGTTTGCCCGCCTCTGCTCCTAATGTCATGTGCTGCGCGACAGTCGGGACCGCGCCCCCCCCCCGCACGTGTGCAAGTCCATGACAGCGTAAGGTGAGAGACTTCTTTTCTATATATACATGTCTGGTTGTAGCAGGTTTTTGAAATTGTTGTCCCTGATGAAAGTGGAGTGATCCACTGAAACGTCGGATTAAACAAGAATCTGTTGTTATTTTTTTGCAAGTCTCTGAGTGCCTCCGTTTCTGCTACTTTTATTCATACCCCTGGCAGTGCACCAGAGCAGGTTTCTGACTGGATGAGTGCCGTATCTCAGCTTGATCTAACCTGTGAACAGGTTATGAAAAGAGCACATTAATTACTGAGCCAGCACTACATCCTCTTGAACTTTGGGTAACCAAGAACACTTTATATTTATCACCATGTCTGGATCAGAGGACCCACAGAGAGGAATGGGGCAAGTTACGTTACCCCAAGGCGAAGTTCTCAGTTTCTCAGAGGCAGAGGCGGAATCAATTTTATTTGATGAACATCTTACCTCAACAACAACATCAGCTTCTAATCAGGAACTATTTCATGAGATTATGAGACACAGAAAGCGTGAAATTGATTACCACTTACATGGTGTAACACTATCAGATTATTGCCGTGAGCGCAAAATCCCAGAAGGGTTTAGATTGAAGAAAATTCCAACTATTGGGAGATATAATCAGGATTTCTGCCGTCGCTGGGTAGCTATCCTGAACAAGTGTTCATTTGACCTTATTTTGCTAACCATTGAGGAAGCGACGCGTGAATTAAACAAAGCCAAGGAGGAAATCATCAAATTTGAGACTAATCATAAGAACACTTTATTGTCGGACGCTACAACCAATTGGTACGAGAAATTACAACAACAAACCGATAAGTATCGTGCAGATATAGTGAAGTTTAAGAAAGAAAAACTTCATAAAGTAAACAGGGATTATGAAGAAAATAGAGTTTATCCCTGGCTTTCAGGCACCCAGACTCCTTTTGCACGCACCTTGTTCCGGCGCCATCGCAGACCTTTTCATCAAAATTTGCAAACTGACTCATCTAGTGGGGAGAGTCAGGACCCGACTGATTCAGATTCAGCAGTTGGTCCTCAGGGATCTTCTTCTTCTTCTTTTTTAGTCGATGCTCCAGTGGGCGGCAAGCCTCCGCGTCCACCAAGAGGAGGAGCCGTACGAGGCGGGGGGGCCAATATAACACATACTCACACATACTCACACATACTCACACATACTCACACATACTCACACATACTCACACATACTCAAACACACACACATACACACACACATACACAAACACATACACACATACACACACATACTCACACATACTCACACATACTCACACATACTCACACATACTCACACATACACACACATACACACACATACACACACATACACACACATACTCACACATACTCACACATACACATACACACACACACATACACCCACATATATTATATTCATCATTTAATATGTAACATAGGTTTTGCAATGGTCTGTATTAAAGTCAACAATCTTAATGGCCGCAGAATACTTCCAGATAATGCCCTCTTGTGTGTCTTAACAAAGGAACAGTGAACAGACTACAATTATAGGGACTGTCAAACCAAAGTTGGCTACTGCAGGAAGTAGTTTCATGCTGGATAAACTGGTTTTCCAGTAACACGGTTTCAGAAAAAAAAGACAAATAATAAAAACAGAACGTGTGTTTGTACCCATAACAACCGAATATAGGGTTTCAATAGTCTGATTATTATAATCTGTTAAACACTGATATTTAGTTAGTATAGGTTCCATTAAAGCCATAACCAACCTAATATTTATTATTCAGGAGTCATTTTTTTTTTAATAAAACTTGTCTTTAACTTTATTTTTTTAATTTTTTACTGTAATAGTTTTGGAGCTAATCCATACTTGATACCATTTAAATGCTACCAGACTTTTTTTTTATTGTTTATTCAACAATTTCAGTAATACAAAAACATCTATTACAATACAGGAATACAAAGACAAATGTAAAAATAAATGGGTGTAGAGGAGTAGAGTTGCTGATCTAACAAATTAAACTTATAAACCAAAATCTTGAACTTAATTTCCACTGCAATAATTCTGAATTACCCCTTCCTTCTCCTTTTGCATATAGAATGCAGAAGTCTGCCAACAGAAATACCACTTCCCAATAGCAGTGCGAGGGAAAATGGTTGCATATGATGGACAAAAGCATGAACTTAGGACAGATAGATCGATTTACTGCCAGAAGGGAACCCATATTAAAAACCAAGACATGATTAACAGCAAAAGCTGGGATTTCCTTCTCTCATAACCCTCTGCTCAAAAATATTTGAATATGCACAGCCACAATTCCAGCAAGAAGATGCAGAACCACTGGACAGAATGTCAGGGCAGCATACACGCTTCTCTTTTATAACGACATTGGGACATGCTTGATTGGTAAAATTAGGACTTTGTAAAACCAATCAAATGATCTTATGTCCTTTCATATGCTCTTACAGGTTCGTTGTAGTGTACACACTAATATGATATAGCTGGAAGGACTGGTTTATCATGTGATCTGCACAACAAGCAGGTTAAAAGCATGCAGTGTGTGCCCACCATTTCATACAACCAAAGCTCACTTACTTTCCCTGATTTTCAGAGCTCTCCAATATATCTACCTTTATTTCAATGGGCCCATTACTTCACACTAACGTCTGCACACACTTAACAGGACATTACTTTCCTATTGTTCCTCAATAGTTTTACAGTGGGTGCTAAACTTTTTCATTTCAAGTTTACCATGTCATTAAAATATTGTTGGGAGTCGCCGCCTCAAAATAGTTTTTTTTAGTAGTAGAGACAGCTGAAACGTAATTTTTGGCTGTCTCTATTACAAAAATATCAGACTTCCGGTCGGGCGGCACACCACGGTGGCCGCATCTTATCTGAGCTCCCGTCGGGCTGTACCATAAAGTGCGAACATCGGGGTGATTTCTGCTTTTTAGCAGCTCCGACCACACCAGGGTGCATAACCCGGTCGCAGGCGCCCAGATACTGCTAGCAGCGCCCGTCGGGAACGTTGTTTTAACCCCAGAGTCTGCCTCTAACAGTTGAGGTCTGCCATCTCACAGGGAGGAAGTTTTGCTGAGAAGCGCCCTGGCCTGCCCTTCTCCTGGGCTCGGAACTTACCTTTTTTCCAGGCGGTAGACATGAGGGATCGGTCCCGGGAGGCAGCGGTGATCCCCCTGGAAGTGGCCGCGGGAAACGCCGTGGAAGGGTGCGGACGCCGCCGCCATCTTGGGGGTGAGTCACCAACTCGCAGATCGAGCGGCCTGCCGGCTCCCTCTCAGCATTGCGGTGACGGCACCTTGGATCCTGCTACAAACCTGGTTTACGGCTGGGAGACTCTGCCTAATCCAGGGTAGTATCCGCAAGCTGTGCTGCAGGGCGGACCACGTGGAGGACGCTGACTTCCCTGAAGACCACGAGGCAGGAACCAGGCGGTGAGAGCCAGGGCTTTGCCAGAACCAGTGAGTGCACATCCTGTTTGGGGCCTCCCTGCTCCAGCTGCACAACAAGTGTAGAGATTTGCTCGGCTAACCCCCAGCAGTGGATGAGAGAAACCTGCAAAAGGCCTGTTTCTGCGTGAGAGCATCACCAGGGCTCTGGGGCTATAATATTCCCTACCCCCCAGGTCCTCTATACAATTTGGAATAGGGGAAATTCCCCAAATTGGCATTCC
>WWET01000891.1:260793-273374 GCA_011038615.1 Limnodynastes dumerilii | reverse complement strand
AGATTTCTGCTTATTGATGTGGAGATTTGGAACACTAAATATACTCTCCTCAACATTTATGGCCCAAATCAAGGTCAATATGAGTTCTTCCAGTCTCTGCTACCAATAATTATGAATAGGCAAGTCTATGGTTTAATTGTGGGCAGTGATTTCAATGTGGTTGCTGATCCCCATGTAGACAGGTCCCCCCCTGTGGCACAGCCCTCCCACTCCCTGGGTAGAAGTTTTGCTCTTCTCCAATCCACCCTCCAGCTCTCGGACCCCTGGCGGCTCTTCAATCCGGGTGATAGATCTTATACCTTCCAGTCACACGTCCACCATTCCACCTCCCGTATAGACTATCTGCTGCTAGCGGATAGCCTGATACAGAGTGTTAGAAACGTAAAAATAACTGATATTGTGGTGTCTGACCACGCTCCAATAACGCTTTCACTCAGCTCCACGGCTTTACCATCTAGAGACAGGTTTTGGCGTTTCCCGGCATATTTATATAATTCGTTGGATTTTAAAGCACAAATGGCATCGCATTGGGGGGATTACATCGACACAAATTTAGAGCACTGGGATAACCCCGTATTATTATGGGAAGCCTCCAAGGCAGTGATGCGTGGCCATATAATCAGTTATGTGTCAAGGAAGAGGAGGCAGGAACTGGCAAATGGTGAGGCACTGCGTAAGGAGGTGGCGGCAGCCTTTCAGGTATATACTAATGACCCCTCTGAGGAGACGTATGGGTTATATATTCAGGCCCGTCGTCTCCTGGAGAGTTATCTAACGTCCCAAGCCCGCACTAGTATTGATAGAACAAACAACAAATACTACCGATGGGGCAATAGGCCGGGTAGGTTGCTGGCAGCTCTCTCTAGACCCTGGACAAAGCGGTCTTATATTACTACGATTAGGCATAGGGACTCTAACCAGATAATCAATTCCACAGCCCACATCCAAACTCATTTCGCAGAATACTATAAAAAATTATATGAGGCTCGTCCTTTTGATCTGCATTTGCAGTCCCAGATGCTAAGTTTGGCAGACCTGCCCCCTCTCACGCAAGAACAGAATGAAATACTTACAGCGCCGGTCACGGCGGATGAAATCAATGGAGTTATAACTTCCCTGCACTTACAAAAGGCTCCTGGGCCAGATGGCTTCTCGGCAGAGTATTTTAAGCTTTTACAGGCCGAAGTAGTACCTTGCCTCCAGGAACTTTATAATACAATTATTCAACATCGGCCCCTTTATCCCTCCTTTAATTTAGCAAACACTACTCTTATCTTGAAACCTGGCAGGGATCCTCAGAAGATGGACTCCTATCGGCCGATATCACTCATTAATGTAGATTACAAAAACCTCAGTAAAATTTTTGCTGACCGTTTGCAATCCTTTTTATCTGACATTTTAACTCCTCACCAATTTGGCTTTGTAAGGGGCAGGCAGTCGGTTAAAGCTATTAGGACAGCGATTGCAGCCACGGTTGCCTCGTTTGCCACCCCGGACACGAACAGTGTGTTGCTCAGTTTAGACACCACCCGTGCATTTGACACGGTGGCGTGGTCCCACATGTTAGCAGTTTTGGAACATAGACAGTTTGATCCTGTGTTTGTTGATCTCATCCGCTATTTCTACACGAACCCAACCTCCCATCTCCTGATAAACGGAACACGGGGTCCCCCCATTGTGATGGAAAGAGGGACGAGACAGGGTTGCCCAATGTCCACTCTTCTCTTTAATTTATCTATAGATCCCCTGTTTCGTATTCTTTAGGGTATGGAGGTATTTGAGGGAATAAAAATTGGGCGTTCTGAAATTAAATTATCGGCTTTCGCGGACGATGTCCTTCTATACATAGGAAATCCCAGATCCTCAATGCAGCACATTGTTCGGGTGTTGGAAGATTATGGGGACCTGTCAGGATTTCAAGTCAATATGAATAAGTCAGTAGCCTTTTCGTTGCGGCCACAGAACACCCAACCAAGTTGGAGTAGGGATCTACAGTTTGCCTGGGCGAGGCAGCATATAGTCTATTTGGGAGTCAAAATAACAAAAAATCCATCCCTTTTATATGAGACGAACGTCTCAGCTGCAATCAGGAATCTTGCTCGTGAGCTGGAGGGATGGAAACACCTTCCTCTCTCTTTTCTGGGGAAAGCTAGTTTGATCAAAATGATCTCTTTCCCAAAAATAATGTATTTGCTCCACACATTGCCCGTGCTTTTACGGAAAAAAGATATCCAGACGCTCAACAGCCTATTCCGGGTGTTTATGTGGGGAGGAAGGAGATCACGAATAGGATTAATTAAGCTTCAACAGAGTAAAGCTAACGGGGGTATTCATTTTCCGAATTTGATCAACTATAATTACGCAGCATTACTCCGGTACGTTAAAGATTGGTTGACTTCTGCTTCTACATATACTAATCTGACTATAGAGGGGGAATTCCTCATTGGAATGGATTTGATCAGTTTTTTGCACCAACATGACCAGGAAATACCAACAGAATTAAGAGATAATCCACTCTTGTGGTCCACCCGCAAGGCCTGGCATGTAATACGCCACTCTTTGCACTTGAATTCTCATCATTCCCTGTTCCTCCCGTTCCTGAATAATCCAGAGTTTCAGCTGGGTGCGGCATCCTACCCCTTCACCCAATGGCGTAAGGAGGGTTTGGTATCATTGCGGCAAATAACGGACATTTCCACTGGCAAACCCTACACTTTCAGGAGAGCCAGGGAGAGTTTCCCCTTCTTGGCTGCTCATCCGCTTGCTTACCTGCAGGCACAGCATTATGTGAGTGGGGTGCTTCGCTCTCTCTCTCCACAGGATATGAAGAACTCACTTGATATTAAGCTGCTTAACACCCTCCAAACCAGAAGGGCTATTTCACTAAATTATAAATATCTACAATCACCACTGGAGCATGAAAATTTGCAGTCGGGGCTTTCCAGGTGGTCCTCTTTATTCCCGGAGCTCTCATGTAAGGATCTTTTAGGGGCATTGTCTTTCTCCAGGAAAATCCTTACGTCATACCAATATCATGACATGTTTCTGAAATTGTTTCACTACGCTTATTGTTCTCCAGCCCGTAGTTTTAGAATGGGGGTTAGTGGGACACATACATGCCCTAAATGTGGAAGCCCGGAGGCCAACCTTTTACACTGTTTATGGGAGTGCCCGGTCTTGAGAAGATTTTGGCTACAAGTTAGGAGGTATGCGACCACATACCTGGTAGATTACGTGCCGTTTACCGCGGAATGGGCAGTATTTGGACTCACTCCCAAGGAGCAAAGGGTGGATAGGAATACCAAGATTATTTTATTAATTGTGAGTGCAGCAGCCAAGAAATCTATTCTCCAATCCTGGGTTGCCCCCATGCCCCCCCTCTTCAAGATATTTAGGGATAAATTACATTTTCTATTCCGCATGGCTGGAGGCGAGGCTCTTCTTGATAGGGAGCGGAAAGCTGAAGCTTTCTTTGAAGTGTGGGAGTCATACATGAATACACTGCCCTGTAATGTTAGGAACAAATTGCATGCTTCATTCCAATATACATCTTGGTACGCAATGCGTCAACTGGAAAACGACCCGCCATTCGTGCTGGAGTGAGAGCGGATGATTCCTGGGGTTGCTGTGGCACTTGAAACGGTGAGGGAGGTTTGTTGAGGGTATGGGCCCGGAGTCTCTCTTGTGAAATAATTGTATGTTATCACAATTGTTTATCACTGAGTCTGCTGTCTGAGAATCTGTATCACTGATATAGGCATTGATAGACAAAGGCAAATGTCATTATTGTATTTTATTTGATAATGTGTACCAATAAAAACAGTTTAAAAAAAAAAAATATATATCACCATTCGCCCCAAAATTTATTAGAATGGGTAAGTTGGCCAATCAGCATACTATATTCTTCAGAAACGGCATTGCAAACCTGTCAAACCCGCCGCACCGACCAGAGAGGTGAGTAACACTCTCTGGGGAGTTTTAGGGCTAGGCTGCAGGGAAGGAAGCTTTAGGGTAAGGCTGCGGGAAAGGGGAGGGTAAGGGTTAGAGTAACGGAAGAGGAGGGTTAGGATTAGGGTAAAGGAAGGAGAGTTTTCAGGTAAGGCTGCGGGGAGGGGAGTCTTAGGGCCAGATTTACTAAGCTGCGGGTTTGGAAAAATGGAGATGCTGCCCATAGCAACCAATCAGATTTTAGCTGACATTCTCTTGCATGTAAAAAGAAAGTGAGAGCTAGAATCTGATTGGTTTCTATAGGCAACATCTCCACTTTTCCAAACCTGCAGCTTAGTAAATCTGGTCCTTAGGGTCAGGCTGCGGTTAGAGGAGAGTTAGGGTTGGGGTTAAATTCATACCCACCATTCACAGCAGAGTATTCTGTGGATCGATTGCTTTGCCTGTGCGAGGCAAAAGAAATCGATTTCCCAGCTGGTTCACAACTGGCTGGGAGAGAACGGGCCTTTTGAAAAAAAAAAAAAGCCGTACACAGCGGCGACCCACACTATTGGGTTTGTTGTTGACAAATTCTATGAGAAGAAAAGTGTATTTACAAGTACATTTTATACTGTGCAAGAAATAACCATGGTGCATAGGCAGCTAAGGTCACAACAGGTGCATACTACACCATTCTGCAGGTAAATGTACAGAAGAGCGCAGTTTTTTCAACACAACCATATTTGGCATATTCTTTACTGCAACTTTGAGATTCAGAACAACTGAATTAGAAGGACATAGGCAACATTGACTTTTTTTTTTTACTCACATTTTAAATGATAGTTAGAATACGCACAACAGCAACTAAAACCTTCTACCTATAAAAACAAACTCTAATTAGGTAGAAATGAGATCATTACATTAGCATACAGGTCAGACCCGAGGAACTTCTATCCACAGGACAGATAAAATGCATTTAACACCCCAATATGAACACAAACAAGCCCCAATCAGGGAACCAAACGTCTGCCAAGTGCCTTGCTTGTGACATTCTACCCAGCAACAATGACTTTGCCTACACCAATCTGGAATCCCGGGTGACACGCAGCCACTTCCTATTCCAAGAACAAGGGCTAGTTAATCAGTATTTTATTTAGTTTTACAGAATCTCTCAGCCTAAATATTCCTCTCACATAGACACCTGAAACCCTTTCTACGAGGTCACATGACTTTGGAGGTGTTCTGTTACATAGTGGATTTGTGCCTTTCCTTATTGTACTTTCTAAGTACAAGTCACAGTAATGCAGCCACTCATTATTCCTATGTCTCTCAATAACAACAGAAGCAAACAAATAGGCCCTGAGTAACAAGAATGATTTTGACGACCCACAATGCTGTTATGCAAAGCACTAATCAGAGCTGAAGGACTGTAAATTGCAGCCCCCCCTTCCCTTAAAACACAAACAAATATTGACATTGCTAATTTAAAGTGTTGGCATTGGGGGGGGGGGCTGTCATATCAGAGTTTTTGTCAAAGTAAAAGCCTTTTAAGAAGATGAATATTCTTATGAAGATATTCAAAAAGGTCCGATACTCTGAAACTGCAGTTAATTGCAAATAAAGAAAAAAAAGTAAATTGCTGTATTTCATCAAAATGTATTACATTTCATATATTTAATCTTTGTGGCAAGTAAAACAAATAAAGTGCAAAACATAATGCTGTGGTCACAAGAGATAAGCAATGGAGAGCATCAGTAATGGGTCCTGTGACAGGTGCCCAATAGTTGATATTTACGTATCTATGAGAGGAGTTGCTGTTGACACAACAATACCTATTAAAGAGCAATTTGTCTTTCAAGCAACCCTCCGTGTCAAGGAGATAAGTCAAATGGATTGTTGCTGCTTTGGTACACTTATCCACATAAACAGGGGACAGTCACGATACAGCAGGTTATCAAACATACCTGACTGAACCCTGCTAACATGCATTGCCATGTCATTTAATGCACAGGGAATGTATTATATTAATAAACTGAGTACCATTGTGTAAACTAACATTGGCCAAGAAAACACATTCATTTCCCAATCGCCAAAACCAGGAAAGCTTTTTGAGTTGGTAGTATTCAAATTATGTACACAACATAACCAAATAGAACTTCCAGCTCACACATAATTTGGGATTATACAATAATTCAGCAAGTATACATCCTAACCTAGAAAATGGTGTAAGAAGATAGGGGACAGCTTTATGTGCTCATACAGGCATTTCTTTCTGTTATTCCTCACTGTTATGCAACATCATGGTTGTAAGGACTGCGGCTGTCTTGCCAAAATAGTTGTTGGATCAAAGACTGGAAGAGTAGTGTATGGCCGTCACAATGCTCTGAAATACTTTTAGCAGCAGCAATGTCCGCTACAATGGTGCATTTATGTAGAAATGGATAGAATATATCTTTTTTGAGCATTTTAAATATTTTTTTTTATCTAGAACTTTAGATAGCTTTATTATAAGGTCTATGTAACTGTCAAGCAGGAGAGGACAAATACTATATGCAAGGATACTGGACCATTAAGAAGAAAAAAAAAAAAGTGTCCTGGTTACAAAAATCAAAATGTACAACCATTGGTGACATGTAATCGGCCACTACATAAAAGCATAGGCAGCGGGGTCCCTGGCTGCTATGCTGCGAGGACAGGCAGCGGGGTTACTAATAGCCCTCACACATTTTTGTTACAAGTACTCATGTTCTTACTATGCATAATCAGACCCCATTGTGTGTGTGTTTAAATATACAGCTACATAATTGGTATATCAAAAAGGCTGCAGTCTCCTTGCTGTGCTACATTAGTTCCAAAACATGAGAAAAGCACATTATACATCAGAAAATATGCTTTGATTCTTCCCACCTTTCAGGGATTTCAAACAGACTGAAATCAGTTTTCATACTGTGTATCCGCACTAAGCAATCAGAAGGCATTAACTAATACAAATGAAGTGGAAATGTATAGCTGGGATGTACCTGTTAAAAACTCTATTACTGTTGAGAGGTGATATTTCCTAGCCAAACGCTAAATAAAAGTAAAATTGGTCAGTATCTGTGTGATATGCAAAAGCAAGCATTCACCCTTTATACAAACAATAACATTCATTTGCCTCCCCTTGAAATTCATAATGTGGGGAGAACATACAAACTCCACAGAAATAAGGCCTAGTCCGGGAATTAAACTCATGATATCTGCACTGTGAGACACAAATGCTACTCAATTAGCCACCATACTGCCCTATGACACTTCCAATGGAGGTTTTGGGATGGGTTCCCATGGGGGTGCTCTCTCTCACTGAGCACCCAGCCGTGCTTCCAAAAACTTTTGTCAGAAAACTTTAGGAAGGCTCTGGCCTATGACGTGTCCATCCATGTGAGTGGTAGTGGTTACTATGGGCAGGATCCAGACCTACATTTCCGTTACGTTTCAACATGTAGCATATTTACGCTTTCATAATTACTATACACTCCCCTGGGTCGTATGTATTTTTGCCATTTTACGCTTTCCAAACCCTGTAAGTGTAGCTGCCGCTGACCGGAATGGCTTCAAGTACTTACGCGCCTAAGCACACCCATACTGTGCGATTTAAATGCCTCTCATCGCCTCTGAAGTGTAATTATGGGTGTCGTATGTCTGGCCCGCCCCTTCGTCCATAGTTACGTTGTTGATCATAAGCTCGTAAGTACGTTCAGAATTTTGGGTCATAACATCTGCCGTGCGCATATGAAGAACACGCAAAACAGCGGTTTTATGACTGCGGCCAAATGAAAACACATAGGGATACAATCACATAAAAACCAGAAGTCTGTGTCCAGTCACATAAAAAGACCATTAGTGATCGAATCCATTTGGGGTCTCAAGTGCATTCTATAATTACAGCAGATCAGAAAGCAGGTATCCACATTTTGCAATTAAGATCATTCATAAAACGTACTCAATACTAAAGTTCAGCCAATACACTTCAAAGCATTACAGCAAACTTGAGAGATATATAGCAATGAATTGTGCTCATTTTGTGTCAAAGCTCACAAATGCTCCGAGTAACATGAAACACTTTAAGGAAAAGGAAACCAGAATTTCATCGGATTTAGAAGAAACAGAGAAAATAAGGTCTTTAACTTAAGAACACACATATCTGTGCATTTGATGGGAGTCTCACCAGACTATTTGCATAACAAAAAGAGCAGGGTATCATTTGACCAGGGCAAATAAAACACTGTAAACACACACATAAGAAAAAAAACACGCGATCCATAAAACTTTAAATGGATATAAAATTGAACAAGGAAATACACTACTTTGAAAACAGAACTTTTTACAGGATAAAAAGCATGTATGTCATGGGAAATTGTGTAGAAACGTGTGTAAACTTGTTAAGGTTTTTAAATGAGCAGTGTAGTGTACCAAGCTCTAATCTAGGGAGATAATAAAAGTATATGATTAATATATAAATGTCATATCATACAGGATGTTGCATACAGTACATATCTAGATTCTCTGAAACCAGAGTTCTGGTAGTGGGTATATTTCCGATGGCGCAATGGGATGCGGACACTTAGTACACTAAGGGGGAGGTATGCAAGACGTACTATGAGGCCGTGCTAAGCGCCCTCTGTACCATCCTGACTTCCGAGAAGACCCTATTTTACGAGAGGATAGCGCAGAAGTCTTAAGGTAGGGGTCTTTTTGTCAGAGTTCCTTGTGAGTGAGGGGAGAAGCCTACTCTTGCCCTCGCAGATGTCTGGATACAGTGGGAGCACAGTGGCATTAAAAGTGTGATTTTGGTCCAAAATGATTTACAGTTGGTACAATTGACAAACTTTCTGAATGAGGCTGCATAAATAAAAACAAGCATGTGACAAACACAAATGTACACACACAACAGATCAATTGTGCTCTATGTATCACAGGCATGAAATGACATTCAAAAGCAACTTTAACGTGACAGAGGAAGCAGCAGTCATGACAATGCAGTGCATGACATCACTAAGGCGTTAGGTCATTTGATATGAGACATGTGGTACAGACGTTTCCTTGTGGCTTGTTGAGAAATAATCTTATTAGCATACAAAATGTGTCAGCTATAAATTTGATAGAACTGCATAAAAGGTGCCTCTTACTGGATGGAAGCGGTGATAATGTGGGTATAAACATATCAAGCTATAGTATTTTTTTTATACGTTTGTGTGAAGTGAGAGGTATGAAAAACTAATCTGATAACAGAAACACAACAGGACTTAAACTAGTCCACTTATCGCGCCAAGGTCAACATTTTACCAGTCTCAGGGACACAATATTTAGTTGTCGTTTAATTTTTTTTTTTTTAATGGACATTTCTTTTCATTATCTCTGAGTCCCCTCAGTGTTACTACAATTGTGTATGAGAAAAATAACGTAGATTGCCAAACGGGACTATTTATAATGTGCCGTGTTTCACAAACAATATGACATTAAAAGATGACAGCAGAAGACATCCACATGCTGCCAGGAGTATGTGGCAAAGACTACTATGCAGGTGCACTGCTGTATACTGTAAGTTGAAGGAAATATCATTGATCTGAAACTCTTTGATTGAATGGCTAAATAATTTGGAAATGACAATAATTTGTTAAACAAAAAGCCAGCAAGTCAATGTCTGTGGCCTGCATACTCAATAAATAAACATGCAAACGGACATGGAACTTATCTGTTATTGCTCCTTGTCAGTTGAAGCAAGAGCACTGCACTGATGTGCCATGTCCATACATTCACTTAATGCAAGCTAGTCTTTAGTTAAAGTGACTGCAGGTGTAAGAGGCACATGCTATTCTATGTCCCTTTATTTTTCAGACCCAGTCTTAAAAAAATAATATAAAAACAAAGTCTGCAGCTCTGTTAATGTGACCATACAGTGTGTATATGGCATTTTGGAGTGACATCATAGCCACCACCACATTCCCAGCATATCATTATCATTGGAGAACTGTGGCAGCAGCTTTACACATAGAAGCCATGGACAGGTACTCCTACATATCAGCAGCTAGTTTTGCAAGTGGGGGTGTTATGAGAGCACAAAAATCAATTGATCAGGAATTTTGATTACTCATTCATTGTTTTAGTAACCTCTTAACCATTAGCATAGGAGGAAACCTGTGACCATTAAATATAAAATAGACCTTCATTTTTCTCTAAACGTGGATATTTATACAAAATGTAAAATAAAAAGTGTCATGGGGACACACTGAAGGGATATACCAGGATCACTGTAGTATTTGGTTGTCCATAAGTCACATATTTAAGAAATGGTCACGTAAGGTCTCCTGCCTGAGGCCCATTTTCAATAGATGCTAAATACAGGTTTGTAGACTTTCTATGAATATGCAGGATATACATTGCAATTACCACAAGATTTTCCCCAAATCAATGGCCAAGTGTAGGCTCTACAATGGCATCCTAGATAAACAATACCAAACAGCTAAAAATGTACCAAAGCTAGACACCAATAAATGCAGCAATAAAACATCAGCTGGCATGAATTGCTTTCTAGTACAATCTATGGGGCAGGCGCTCACCAGTCTCTATGGGCACTAGGTCGCCAGGGAAGGAAATGCCAGTCATGAATATGACCAGCAGCACATCCATTCATCGTTATCAGCCGGCCAGAGATAGGAGTGGCAGGGCCCTGCAAGGAAAATGGTGCCAGCAGCCCTCCAGAGGGGGACCGTCTCACTCACCTATTCCAGGGGCCACATACACGAAGTACAGGCATGACGAAGAGAGCGAGAAAAAGAAGATGAAGGCGAAGATAGATCGGTTAGAGACCCGCAGGAGCCTCCGGAGTAGCGGCCTCATGGTTCCCGTGGACGGAAGGCTGCTCTCACGGGAGCTGCTGGATAGCGGACCGGCCAGCTGGATAGCGGACCGGCCAGTGACGGGGGACAAGCCCATCGGGTGACAGCAATGAGGGGACGAAGCAGGACCACACGGGGAGGAGAGAGGTCGGAAATGGCAGCGCAGGAGCTCATACACCTACCCCCGTAGGGAGGAGAGAGGGATCGGCAGCGTGTAGGAGGGGAAGTGCCTGTGATGTGAGGGGGAGGGGGAGGAGGTGGGGGGTTACTAGTGGATCGCGATATGTCAGCCTTTGTGCATCAAATTTCACAGCACAGCTTACAATAGTGATTCCCGGAGGGTATGATGCATGACACATTACCCTGGAATGGATGAGAGGAAATTCATACCAGCCACTGACTGCATGCCAAACACTGGCTGGATTGTGTAATCACTATTATACTGTCACATGTCATATATTACTCTGGGATGGAGAATTATATGATCATAAATCAATTACTGCTGACTGCATGTTATACACACAGGCTGAGTTGTGGTCACTATTATACTGTCACATATCGTATGTTACACTGGGATGGAGAATTATATTATATATATTGATATAGGACACTGACTGCATGCTATACACACAGGCTGGATTGTGGTATATTGGGGAGATGTGATCACTATTATACAGTCACATGTTACACTAGCTGGGTGGATGCACTGTATATACACCATGTACAGCTTGCAGGGGCTGGTAACTGATCCGCCTTTTCCCCTGTGTTGGGTCATTTATGAGCAGGCAGAATACATTTGGGACGCCCTTACTGCGTGTTACTGCCAGCCCACGTGTAACATGTCTGCCTGCAGTCAGCTGCTATGTGATCACGGGCATTCTGCATGGCAGCATGGGCATCCCATACAGAGCCAGTGATCCCTGGGTGAGGTCCCCACGGGCGACCCTGGAATCTGCTTGTGTAGGCGGAGCTTGAGAGGAAGAAGGCGGGGCTCAAATTGACTAAGTAGGGTTTCTCGAGCACAAAACCGCCCACATGCCAAACCCCTAACAGTTGCACCTGTCACGCCAGCGCTGTCCCGAGGACCAATCATTGAGGCTATAACCGTAGACCCTCACTCGGATTCCTCGTCTGTGATACGTCGCTGTGCTGTGAGTGGGCAGCGAATCAGAAGCACATGTGAATGACGTGGGGGTGTGGCTTTATACCGTGCATCCGATGAACTTATCCTATTGTACCGCCGAGACTGGAAATTCCATTGCGCTGTGGAGCGGCTCGTGACGCGTGTGTCTGGGGCGGGGGCGCAGTCATTGTGTCCGCAGTTTTCTGCTGTGAGCTCACCTGAAGGCTGCTTCTCTGTACAGAGGCAAACGCCAAATTTTGAAAGGAAGGGGGGTTTGGTTTTCAGTGTGCGTAATACAAGCGGAGTATATTAGGTGTCTAGGTGTAGCATATCATAGAATAAATCGGGTGTATGTTACTAGGCTTTGGGAATGGCATATTATATACATTATAAGTAGTTTACCATTCCTACTAGACCCCAATAATATCCAAAGTATATTATACTATTATTAGTTAAAAATAAATAATATATATTTTTAGTGTTTCTAGGATTGCTTTCTCATGATTTTTAAACCAATTTTGCAAAGCCACACCCATCTTTGGGATTTTTACTTTTTTTGACTTTATGTTCATTTGTTGAAATATTTATAGTTGGGGGTTTCTAGGCTACCAGAAACACCCCCCCCCCCCCCTATGGCTCCCTCTGTTACCGCAATT
>WWET01000891.1:223953-247628 GCA_011038615.1 Limnodynastes dumerilii | reverse complement strand
AGTGAGAGAAAGCGAAAATGGAGGAAAAAGACGCCTCAAAAGACAAGGGGGGAAATAAGGTTGGCTGAGCAAAAATTAAGAGGGGCAATCAGGCTGATTGGACAAAGAAGGAGGGGTCAATAAGGCATGAATGGACAAAGAAGGAGGAGACAATAAGGCTGGCTGGACACAGAAGGAGGGAGCAATAAGGCTGACTGGACAAAAATTAAGAGGGGCAATAAGGCTGGATGGACACAAAAGGAGGGGGCAATAAGGCTGGCTGGATATAGGAGGGGGCAGTAAGGCTGAATGGACACGGCGGACTGGACAAAAATTAAGAGGGGGCAATTAGGCTGATTGGACAAAGAAGGAGGGTCAATAAGGCTGAATGGACAAAGAAGGCGGGAGAAATAAGGCTGGCTGGACCCAGAAGGAGGGAGCAATAAGGCTGACTGGACAAAAATTAAGAGGGGCAATAAGGCTGGCTGGACATAGGAGGGGGCAGTAACACTGAATGGACACAGAAGGAGGGGGCAATAAGACTGGATGGAAAGGAAGGCGGATGGACACAGAAGGAAGGCGCAATAAGGCTGGTTGGATACACAGAAGGAGGGGGTATAAAGCTGACTGGACACATAGAAGAAAGGGCAGTAAGGCTTAATGGTCACACAGAAAGAAGGCGCAATATGGCTAACTGGACACACAAGGAAGGGGCAATAAGTCTGACTGGACACACACAAGGAAGGGGCAATAAGGCTTGTTGAACACAAAAACAAGGGGCAGAAAGGCTGGCTGGTCTGACACACACAAGGAAGGGGTAGAAAGGTTGACTGTGGAGGCACACACACAAGGAGAGGAGAGATTGGATGGCTCTAGAGACACACATGGAGGGAGAGATTGGATGGCACAAGAGGACAACAAAGATTGGATGGAGGTATATTTAATATGTGTAGATTTGTATACTTTATTAGTTAAAGTTAATTCCTCATATAGTTTTACTTTCAGAAATTTTCTTTAGCTCCGTTAAACATATTTTGTTATAGACCCTATACTTTGATAGAAGAGCCACTTTACTTGATATAGAAAAAGGGGTGGAAAAATTTAACAAGAAATGGGATGTATACATATCTTTTCTAGACGCAGATACTTAAACACATATCTTTAGCATGTTTGAATCAACCTCATTGTAATTATTCAGACAATTACCAGGGGACATAACTGAGACTCAGATTCCCCCAGAATGAAGAGCAGTAGGGTTCTCTCAAACAAACGAATAATTAAGAAACACCACAATTTATATGGAATATAACTTTATTAAGAAGGATCAGTATACCTCCAACACAATGTGAAAGACAATACTGTATCTTACAATATAAGATTACCAGCTATTTGTTTGTTTTTTTATATTTATGTTGTTTACATTTTATTCCTTTATTTTTTTCTCTATGCTTTTTATTATTTTTGAAATCTGGATGTAATAAATAACCTTGGCATTCAATGATACTGTTATTTTGTCAGTCTGTACATTGTTCATTGGTATCTATGTACTACTGACATGTTCATTAAAGAAAATTTAAAAAGTTTTTCAAAATAAAAGAGATAAATAAATAAAATAAATAGAGGGACTCATTACATGGCAGTGGCAATGTTACAGTTGCTGTTTAACATCTGCTCTTCATATATAGCTGAGGACTGCTACCACAAGCAATTTGTTTTGTACAAGGGACTTTTAATACTTGCGGATTTTGGTCCAGCTATAGTCTCCGTTTCTTTTCTTCAACAATATTAATTATATTCTCTCTACAGGTGGCAAGTCATAGAGGGGCAATCTTTATACACTTTGGCACTTTATCTTATTGTTTATCTTGTCATTAATCCCTATGTGATACATGAGTCAGATTTGACAGATTTTAAGCCTCTTATATTTAATTAGTGTCATTTTATGTTATATATTAGCATTTGTTGTATAAGTAGTATTTTAATAATAAAAAAATATTTTGGTACATTATTCTCCGAGAGAAGACCAAAAATAAAAAGATAGTTTGAAAATTAATTTTTAAAGACAGCCCTGTACCATACGAAATACATGCAGTCTATTTTTCTGTGTTGTATTAAAATAAATCTGGGTTGCTTGCTTTCTATTTATTCCCTCCAGGGGAAGTAATAGATTCCGGTTATGGGGGCTGGGCGGGGCTCTCCCAGGATACTGGTAGAATGTCCTGAAATTCGTAAGTCTTGATATTCCATGAGAGTCGGCAACTCCTGTATATATTTCATGCAGAATAACTACAGTAGCTCATGGCTCAATTTTATGATAAGATAGCTCTAGCCATGACTAATATGTGTCCATAATAAACTGCTTTACACAAGTAATAGAATAGAGTAAACTTCTTCCTGTATATAAAGGTAAGAATAATACAAGATGAAGGCAAGACTGGAGGAAAACTAGTTAATATACATGTAAAGTTAGCTACTTGCAGTGATAGGTTATTTTATGATGCTTGGTGCTTTTATTGAGTAATGACTCATTTTGTTATACTTGAGCTTGCATTTTACAGAACATTTTACATAAGGTATTGCTTAGTTTTTTTGTATTGGCAGGATTATTCATGCAGGTTTTTCTTCTTCTCAGTTGCACCTAATTGTTATGCAAACGTTTCAAGGTGTAGTATGTGAAAGAAAGATCTGCCTAAATTTACACATTTACTTACATGCAAACAATACAAATGTTGCTACACAGTCACAGTTAAGCCTTCTGTATGATTTCATTATGTTGGGGCATGAAAACTTTTACATGTCACTATGGAATATTTTTTGTGATGTTACTAAAGGGAAAAAGGCAAGATGATACCCATTACAAGGTAATCAGTGTTATAGCAACATCTAGACTGAATTATATCAATGTTTGCAGAAATCTAATTGGGTGCTATAGACAACACCCTGCTTTTCTTTCAAAAGTAATGAAATGTAAACCTTTGTGTTTTATATTCGTTGTAGGGCAACCATGTTCCATTTGGGATTCTGGAATTCCTGATCGAGTCATGGTGTGAAGGAATGGAAATCAAATTCTTTACTTTGTGGAATGGAGGACAATAAGATTACCTTTGATTAACCATAGGTGCCAGCATGCCCTGAGATCCAAAAAAGATTAAAAAAAAGGTTTTAATTGCAAAATATCTTAAAATAAATAAACACTACACAAGTCACCCTTGTTTTCCATAGATTATTAGTCACCCAGATCTATGCTATCCTTAATTGTTACATCTGTTAGTCCATAGGCTCTCAAACACAAACAAAAGGAAAGGAATCAAAGGGAACTTTCGGCTGTCTCTAATTCTAAAGGCAGCCCATCGGATCAGGTACTCCCACCGATAAAAACTGTAGCCAAGTGCTGAATATTTTGGCAGCTATGTGCATGAAACCTTATAATAGTATAGCTTGTAACTGATTGCCAAGGGTTATAGATGATATTTGGAGAGCGGATATAGCTGTAGACACCGAAGCCCTGAATGTAGTAGGAAGGAAGGAAGCTTTATCTGTGGCCTGAAAACTGATCTTCTGCATCTATTGCTAGCACTGTACTGCAATTTTCACCTGTCTGCTATCTAAACAGCATATACAGTAAAAGTGGGACATTAGTTAAATGTGCATATTAAGATAATACTTTCTGGGCTCCCAAAGCCGGTTCTAGGGTGTTCGGGGCACCCATGCAAAAGCTTTAATTTTGTTCCCTTTTGTTTAACAATTTAACGTTTAACACCAGTGACCGTCCTACATTATAGGATCCACTTAAGCGTCATAAAACACAATATTGTAACCACAATAAAAGAAAGCAAATCATAGTCACTACTATACAATACAGACACCACCCCAGTCTCTGCTATACAACTCCTACTTCATCTTAAAACCTGCCACACAATACAAACTATATATCTTAGTGACAGACATACCATACAGACATTATCCTATGACCGCTATACCATACAATACAGATTGCATCCTTCTGACCACTGTACAATAAATTCAACATTCTTGTAGCCACAATGCAGCTAAAAGGACCTTCTTGTGAGTGTCATAAAAACAGAAAACATTTGTAATACAAATGAAGCACAGCCCTGGGAGCGCTATCTGTTATCCAGTGATATCTCCACCCACACACTTGTGCACCCTGTACCAGGTCTGAGCAGAATATATATTTACACATATTTAGTTTATTTATTAACCGGTTTTTATATAGCCCCATCAGAATAAATACCAGTTTACAAAGCATATTGCACATATCAGTGCCTGCCCCATTTGAGCTATATACTAAGTTCATATATACATACACACACACACACAGACTAGGATCAATTTAGCCAACAGCCAATTAAGCTACCAGCATGTTTTAGGAGTGTGGGAGGAAACCCACGCAGACATGGGGAAAACATACAAACTCCGCACAAGGCCTGGGCCTAGTCCGGGAATCGAACTCTTGACCTCAGCACTGTAAGATACTAGTGCAAATCACTGAGCCTCGGATTTAGGATACAGATTAAAAGTTTTAGCTACTGTACGCTTATTTATGGCATCATTTGCTAGCTGTATATCTCCAGCCTTCCAATATTTCCCCTTAATATCTTTCCAGTCTCCTAATATTCCCGCTTATTAGTCTTCAGCCTCTCAATATTCCCCCTCATGTGTCTCCAGCCTCCCTGTATTCCCCCTCATGTGTCTCCAGCCTCCTAATATTACCCCTCATGTCTCCAGCCTTCCCATATTACCCCTTATGTCTATTCAGCCTCCCTGCATTCCCCCTCCCCCAATATTCCCCTTTATGACTCTTCGACCTCCCAATATTTCCCCTTATGTCTCTTCAGCCTCCCAATATTCCATCTTGTTTCTTCATCCTCTAAATATTCCCACTCATGTCTCCCCAGCCTCCCAATACACCCCCTTATGTGTCTCTATAGTCTCCCAATATTTTATTTTGCTTCCCTTTACTTACGTTTGCTGTCTCCCCTCTGCGGTGCGGTCTCTTTCTTTAGTGTAATGTAGTGTCACATCAGTGTTTATTTACAGCATTCTGCAACTCATGGCTCCTCTAGGCACCCCTACCAATAGCGGCATCACAGTATCCTCACCAGCCGTTGTAGTAGTTACACAGAACAGCGAATATAAAACCACCACCAGCTGACTGCTGAAGGTTCCAGCTGGCTACTGAAAGGAGGTTCACCATCAGCTGTTTTGTGTAACTGGCTAATATCAGCCCCCTGCAACAAATCTCCCCGAGCAGTAATACATGGCCATCGCAGTTGACTATTGTGAGGTGCTCTCATCAGAGTGGTTACAGTGCTTTAAAATGGGAGCCAGCACCCCCCCTACAATCTTCTATTTACATTGATACGGAGTACTGATTATTGAAATTTCTGTGGTCATTACAGGGCTGGCGTGATGTGGTAAGCGTGGGGCTTATCACATAACCCCAGCCCTGTAAGCACCTCTGACAGTTCAATAATCAGTACTCTGTATAAATGTAAATAGAATATTTATACTATATCTATTGTAATATTCCAGTGGAGTTCTAAGAAAAAGCTATAACTGGGGAGATATGGGGGAGAGTAAATATGCAGATAAGATATGAGTTATACAAGGGAACAGACACAGATCCTTGTGAAACAAGCAAAGGCGAAAATGACACAAGGGGAGCAGATGAATGACGTTATTAGATGAAAAGGCATATGTGAGACAATGAGCAGCCATGTGACCAATCTCTTATGACGCAAAAAGCATAGATGATGCAAGTGGTGTATGTAAGGAGATAGATAATTGTGAAGGCGAGGTAAAGGAAAAATATTGGTAAATACAAACAAGCATGCATTTTTTTGCCCTACAGATATGTAACCTCTACAGGTAGGGCACTGTTTTTACTAGCCAAATATTTAATAGTCACCGTTCATGAGTAAAACTTCACTTGAAGCAATAAAAAATTACCTGCTTGATGTTTATTCTGCCACCAATTACTATAAAGGATAATTATATGCCTGTGTGGTGTCTGTATGATTCAGCCTATGCACATTTTCATATCCAGGAGCTATCATTATATTATTTTACATGCAAAAGTGAAGTGGAGCATGTATTACCATTCCAGTCCCTGCAATTCCTGTTACGTTGTAGTGCTTATGGCAACCTGTTGAATCATAATGGGGTTTATATTGAGAGGAATGTATATGTGCTTTTGGCATATATAAGAGAAGATTAAAAAGCATTATTGCATCTCTATGAAGAGTCAGTTGTTTGTTCTAACATAAAAAGGAGACAGATGTGTAAAATATATACGGGTTTTGGGAATTATTGGGCCTAATACAGACCTCCCTGCGTGTTCCATGTGCACGGAGGACTGTACGTCCACATGGCAGGACTTTGAATGAGTTACACATCCATAAACCAGACCTAAATTCTCTATACAGATCTGTTTTCATCCGAATGTGGATCCGTGCGGAAATGCTTACCACCTCCACTCACTTTCATCTGCATGCCTATCCTCACCCCCCAATTAGGCATACATATGGTTCGGAACCACCCTCCTCTCACATGGATCTTCTAGCGTACAGAAGGAGATCCGTTGTAGATCATCTGGCGCACGCATGCAGTGTCAGAAAATCACTGATTTCCGCAAGTAGCTTATGGAAGTTGGGTGACCGATGAAGTTCAGGATTAGGTCCTTTGTTATTACAAAATAATGGTCTGTAATAGAAGTCTACACTTTTTTAAATGAAGAAAATGTGAGTATACATCATTTGAAAAATTGCAGCTAGGACAATAAAGACCATGTATGTGAAAACATAGGAGATAAAAAAAAAAAACCTGGGTCAAATCACTGTTTTAGCATATAAATTAGTGCAAAATTCTGTTTAAATGCAATGCAAGATCTAATCTAGCTGGTGTAACAATATGTGCACTCCAGGAGCTAGATTTACTAAATTGCGGAACAGTGGAAATGTTACCCATAGCAACCAACCAGATTTTAGCTGACTTTGTCTAGTACGTAATAAGAAAGTGAGACCTAGACGCTGATTGGTTGCTAAAGGCAACATCTCCACTTTTCAACAGTTTAGTAAATCTTGCCCAAGATCTTTGTAACATGCAAATGTCTCCTTTTTAATGCATGCAGCCCCACTGAGAGGGTCTGTCTCCCAAAATTTACTAGTAATCTGATATACCAAGCTGTGCTTTTTTTTTTTTAAATTGACAAAATAATTGTCAACAATATAAAGAACATTTTAGTGACCTCTTTACAATACATAAAACTAAATTCATACTAGTAACTTACTCAATGGAAACCTTCCTGTCTCACCTACAAAACAAATAAGAATAAAAAAAAAAAAGGCAGAACGGAGATGTTCTGCTGTCCTAATATAAGACAAATGAATTACTAAATTTATAGAGGTCCCCTGTTGTCCCCACATGCTGGAGTTAAAGATTGCTTTTGCGAAGTAACTTGACAGCACTTAACACAGGAAAGCCGACTCTCCCGGAATGTCCGGGAGACTCCCGAAATTCGGGCAGTACTCCCGGTATCCCGGGAGAGCCAGCAAATCTCCCGCAAGTGACTTGAGGCCTGTGGTTTCACTGAAACATGATATGAGGAAGCCAAAATATACTAGCCATTCCCAATAAACACAATTACATTATGACTAGGGACCATATGCTAACTCCCTCCTGGCCACCAGACATGACCTTAATTGTGAAGGATAAAGATAATTGTGGCTTTCATATAGATCCTTGAAACACTTCAATATTCTTTTTATTTATATATGCATATATACAAATGCCAAATACATATTTATTCTTTTTTTTTATTTTTTTTAATATAGAAATATTTGCTGTGAGTGATGTACGAAAACTATAAGGCTGAAAAAAAGCCTTTACTGACACCTGCTGTTCAAGAGTGGAACTCCCCTAAAATATTTAGAAATACAACAAATGACCACTCACTGGTGGAAAACATAGCCTAGGTGACTTTTCCACCTTACCAATAAAGCATCCACTTCCTCTGAACCGCGTTGTCGGAACTGGGAGAAATACTTGCCTACTTTCCTGTTGCTGTTGGCCGCCAGGAGATCTATATCTGGAGAACACCACTTCTGATATATTAGTTAGAAAAACTCTTGTTCCGGTTCCCACTCTCCTGGATGTAGGCTCGCCCTGCTCAGCGAGTCTGCAGAGACATTTATACTTCGTGCTATAAACACTGCTGAAACCTCTTCTAGATTTTCTTCTGCCCACAGTCGGAGAGGTCTTCACACAGATATCACCTGTTTGCTCTTGGTTCATCCCTGATGATTTATATGAGCCACCACGGTTGTTGTCTGAGTCGACGTTTACCTTTGCCTCTATCAGCAGGTGTTGAAAGTATAGATACGCTTGTAGTACTGCTCTTAATTCCCTCACATTGGAGTGATCTTGACTGTACTCTGGTCCCCATAATCCTTGCGCCAAGTGTTTGCCACATACCACTCCCCAGCCAATCTTTCTTTGGATTATGCTCCATAGTGCTTCACAATAGATCCAATCTTACTTCTGGTGACAAATGGATCACCTGATTTCATTCTGAATGATCTCTGCTCCATTAGTCTAGGAAGCTGTTTGGAAGAGCTCTTATATAGAAGCCCTCAGATGCGCATGCAGTCCTCTAATGACGCCCAAGGCTATCTACTGACTTGCATCACTTGCTGTACAATCTTCTCCTGATCATTCCCAGATAGAGATTGAACAAGCTGTAGCTGACCTTTTTTCCCCAGTTTATTATCCACCAGTGATCTTGCAGAGTTTGATGACTGTTGCGGTGTGATTCTCTGCTTGCACTTGAGCCTGCTGCAATAAGATCATCTTCTAGGTAAGGCCACATCTGTATCCCCTTCATCCTGAGATTTGCTATTACAGGGATGAATATCTTCTTGGAGAGGTTGAAAGGCCAAATGGTAGAGCTCTGAATTGGAAGTGTTGTTGGAATACATGAAATCTGAGGACTCTGATGAGGTAAGAATATTGGTATGTGTAGATAAGCGTCCCATAAGTTAATGGACGTAAGGAACACTACTCTGCTCAAAACGGGAATAGTTCTTAATGATCCCTTCTTGAAGTTTCATACATTCATGTATCTGTTTAGCGGTCTTAAATCTAATATAGAAAACTGCTTTGCTACAATAAATATTCTTTTGTCTGGCAGGGGTACTCTGACAAATACCTTTTGCAATAGAAAACATGACAGGCTGTCCTGAAGTGCTTGTGTTTCTTCCAGTAACTGAGGAGATGGTGATATCTGGAAAAAATCCCTTGGCTGTCTTTTCTTGAATTCCAGGGCATATCCTCTTGCCATGACCTGAAGCACCCATCTCTGTGAGGTAGATAAAGTCCACTGGCTTAAAAAGGTAGTCAATCTTCCTCCCATCGCCAGTGGAAGGGAACCTGGGATCCTTGCATCATTGTATGTAGGAACAAAAAAACAGACCCTCTTTTGCTCTAGAAACGAAACTTTGCCTTGATGTATTAGACTGGAAAGGGATAAGATCTCCCTGGTCTGTATAATATTGATTCTTTATTTTCTGCCTGTGATGGCCTGGGATTTCTTGATCCATAGCCTCTCTTAGAAGACTTCTCTTGGGGTAGCCAAGATTTCCCCCCTGAAATGCTTAGAAATAATTTCATCAAGCTATGAGCCAGACAGGTAATCAACTGCAAATGAGAAGGACCACAGTCTAGATTTTGACTGAGCATCCACTGCCCATGGTTTCAGCCATAGTGCCCTTCTTATGGCCGTAGTTGTAGCCATTGACCTGGGTGCTAACTTGATAGAATCCATAGAGGCCTCACAGAGAAACTAAATTGCCAACTTCATGTCTTGTACAACCTTGAGTAACTCACTGCGTTTAATTCCATCCAATATTTTTTTTCCCATTTCACTTCCCCACACACATAATACCCTGGCCGTGAAAGCAGTGGATACTGCTGGCTTTAAAGTTGCTCCTGCAATAGAATGTTGCTTCTTAAGGATAACCTCCATTTTTCTCTCCATGTAGTCTTTTTAAGGCATTTTTAATTGCGTTCACCTTGGGAGGATCTTCCCATCTTTTAGTATCTTCTGGTGAAAAAGGATACAATCAGTTTATTTTGCTTAGTGATAAAACCCTTTTGTCGGGATACTCCCACTCATCTGAGATAAGGGCCCGGATTCACATATATGTAGATTACGTAAAGAATTTACTACGCATGCGCAGTAGCAAAAAACTGTAAACTACGGCCGTATATGCTACACGTCCGGTAGTGTGAATCCGGACCAATATCTTTAATGATCTAAGAAATAGGGAATTTGCCTCCCTTTAATATGTTCCATGAAAATCCTGAAACTGAACATCTTCTTTTGCCTTTTGAATGTTAAGTGTCTTGTCAATCATATGTGCACATAAAAAGAAGGAGTCCACCACTACACTGACTTACCGGACTTATGGGTCTGTGACTGTTTTTCCTCCATGACAACAAATGTAGATTGAATCGCAGATGATCACCTCCACAAACTGAACTCCTAGTATGATCCAGTAAATACAGCAATTCTCTGCTTTTTATACCTTCAGGTGTAGGATAACACTGGAGGTCTTCTTCACCAAACAGTGCCCCATTCAAAGTATTGGCCCACAGGATAACATGGACTACAGCAAAACGTCAACAGCCATGTGTGGTGCTGCTCTAGTGTCACCGGAAGTGGAATTCTCAACACTTCCAGGGTGCCACCTTCCCATATGGGAACCAACGGTCTTAGACGCTGAACGCCGAGCAACAGCTATGAGAGGCCAGTCATGCCACTACCAGAAGTGGACCAGAGAACTTCAAACCTCTATTCAAACCTCTAGGCTTTGCATCATGCGGCATTGGCCACCAGGAAAGTTACAGACCGGAAAAAGACACCAGCAATTAGGAGTCATTATATACAGCAACAGAGGGTGTTTTTTTTCTCCTGTCCTGGCTAAAGCACATAGGGAAATACCAAGAGGTGTATGCTGGAAATGGTACTTAGTATGCCGACCGATCCTGCACTCCGTATGGATCAGAGCCCCCGCGTAGGAGATTCGCAGTGGGGGATTGACTAATGCATGCAAATCATACAGTAGTAAGGGCTTGCTCTCCTACAATCGAACCTCTGAATAAGAAAAGCCATTCAATAGCCTCTTTTGGACTGGATACAGACCTCCATAGCTGCTGAGCTCAGAGCAGAGATTTGAAGACAGATCCCTGCTGAATCCTGCTTTCCGTGCATATGAGGGACCACTCCCTTCAGACGCACAGTGCACCCTGCCTTAATATTCTGGATATAACCCCATTACTGTACTATAGAAATACTTACCCACTCGTGCAAATGCCATCCAATGACAGAAGACTGGATCTGGAAGAACCAGATACAAAAGGCGGTCATCTTTTGCTCCTTGCAAGTGAAAAACAACCCTTTGGTCTGGATCTGATCCTTAGAGTTCCACCAAAGTCCCATAATATCTGGAATGTGTACATTTTACTCTTTGCCACTTCTGCATTAATTGATTTTTTATTTTATTTTTCACAAACATTTTTTGGGGGTATAAAGTAGTGAAATATGATTGGTTATAACATAAGGATGTAAACCCCCAATCAGTATACTTGGAATATTCCAAAATCCTATTGCATTCTACAACTTAGCTCTGCAGTCTACCCAAAGGAAATGGCGTCAATATTCTATTCTTACATAAAAATCTTTACCATATCATAAAATTTCCCTGTGCAGCTGATACAGGTTAAAGTTGATTTTCTTTCTTAAACCCTTTCTTTTCTCAATTTTAGGTTGTTGACTATTTCATGCTTGTGTACCATAGGAATGAGAGGCACAGTAATGGCTATAAAATAAATATCTAAAAGTAGTTGCAGGGGGGCGTGGCCTGGACAGCGATGGAGTAGGAAGCAGCAGCGCTGAGCTCCGTGCTTTTGAATATCCTACTACCCATCCTGTGGCATTTTTCTGACTTTCTGCGGATCGGTTCTTCTCCACCTGTCCCTGGGGAGTCTGTTGTGCCCTCGGTGAGGAGATCTCTGCAGCGGGAACGTCCGGCGGCTGTAACGGCGGCTCTGGGCCCTGTCAGTGTGACGGTGTGGAGGCTGTGTCGGCGGGCTGGTGTCTGGTGCTGGGGCATTTCCCAGCAGTGAATTGGCGGCTTGGACCTGGAGCAGCGGTACTGGTGGTATTGCTTTTTGTCTCCTTTACTTACCCCTCTCCTGGATGCTTCCTGCCATTTCGCGCCACTCATCACGCGGGGGGCGCCATCTTGGATCCTTCTACAGTGTGCTGAGAGCTGCACTCTAGCCTGTGTGACACTCTGGCTGGGGCTGGCTGTGGAAACGGAGCTGGAGCTGGACATAGCCTTTTGGATCATAACACCCAGTATACAGTGTAGCAGCTGGGGGTATAAGTGCAGGCACTTTTATTTTTGGAAGACCTCCCTATTCATACTTCCTGCCATATACCTCTGCATATATATAATTGAGGACACAGTCTGGACACAGATCATATTATCTTGTCTGCTACTCTGTACAGTGATTTACAGTCTTTATCTCTCTGAGCCCCCTCTCCCTGGTGTGTATTGATGGGGAAGAATTCGCAATCTGCGGCTGCGGTGAGGCTCCGGCAGTTCGCTCATCAGAACAGTAAGGCTCCTCTCCCGGCACAACAGGATCAGGACCCTGTGCCCCCTGAGGCTAACACGGCCCCTGGCGGTTCTGACATTACTATGGCGCAGTTGCTAGACGCCATCAGCGCATCCGAACAACGCATCTCGGAGCAGATTGGAGCAGTGAAGACTGATACATCAGTACTTAGGCAAGATATTCAGAAAATTCGTGAGCGGGTTGGCGAGGTGGAGACCAGAGTTTCCACCCTTGAGGATGCGGTTTCCCCAATGAAGACCCACATAACGGAATTACAAACGCAGATGTCATCCTTCAAAGCCCGGCTTAATGATATGGAGGGGCCATTGAGGAGAAATAACATCCGTTTTGTTGGCTTTCCTGAACGGGTGGAGGGCTCTCATCCCGAGACTTTTTTGGAGTCGTGGCTGCTACAGCTTCTCGGCAGAGAAGAGCTCTCTCCCCAGTTCGCCATTGAGAGGGCTCATCGGATGCCTGGCCAGAGTCCTCCTCCAGGGGCTCCGCCTCGTACTCTTATAGCTAAGGTCTTGAATTTTAAGGATCGGGATGCTATTCTCCGGCTTGCTCGCATGAAAGGTCCGTTATTGTTTAATAACCAGAAAATCTCAGCGTTCCCCGACTTTGCGGTTGAGGTGCAACGATCCCGAGCTCAATTTATACAAGTCAAGAGACGACTCCGGGACCTTCAACTCCCATATGGAATGCTGTATCCCTCCAGACTGCGGGTTGTGGCGGAAGGTCAAGTACACATTTTTGAAACGCCGCGAGCGGCGGCAAGCTGGCTGGATAGACATGCTCCGGGTCCGCGCCAGCTAGAGGCTGCAAGAGAGTGATTTGCTTAATTTTACCTTTTGGTGGATTACAAATATTGGACCTTCTGTTCTCTAATGTGGATTCCCGTTGGCGATATTGGTTCGGCTGCTTCTGCTCTGCAATTGTCACTCAGTGGTGAATTGGATAGACAGATGTTCTCCTTCTTTGCGTCAGCCTGAAATTGCGAGACAGGGATCTGACTCTCAATACCCTTTTTTTGGAGGACTGCAAATACTGGACTCTTCTCTTTTGCTCTTGACCTGGACTTCTATTGGTGAGATTGGCACAGTTTTTTTTTTCCGAGATGCAGTTAATATTCAGTGGGTGACTTGGGAGGGTGAATGGAAGGGAATGTCATTGTGTTCCACGTTAGAAAATGCCTTTTTTCTACATTGCACGGATCTTAATACTAACATAGCTTTTAAAAGTTTGATCTGCCTAGGGGTAGCCCTGGTTTAGAGCTTAAAGTTTAAAGTTTTAAGTTTTAAGAGTAAGGTTTAAAGTTTAGGTGGCCCACTTAGATGTGTGTTTTTCATATCTAAGGTACTTTAAAGTTAGGGAATAAAGTATACATTATGTTCGGGAATGTATATGGGGTGGGATTGGGATGGGAAGGGGTTGGGGTTAAGAGGGTATGTGTTATGTTCTGTTTTTTCTCTAAAAAGTCAGCAATGCATTTACAGTTATTCAATATTTGGTTACAGTCAGCCAGCGATAGGAATCAGCCTGCTATGTATTGTTTCTTGTATGGTGCAGGGTAGTGGAACTTCCTCACCTATCTCCTTGATTAGCTGGAATGTCCGGGGTATTAATGATAGGGTCAAGCGTTCCCTGGTGTTGAAACAAATTAAAGACTACAACCCAGATGTCGTGTGTCTATTAGAAACTCATCTCACCGGTAGCAAATTGTTGTCCTTAAGCGTCAGTGGGTGGGTCGAATGTTTCATGCCCCCTTTACTAAACATTCTAGAGGAGTATCTGTACTAGTTCATAAGAGGGTGGGATTTCAACTTGAGCGAGTTAAGGTAGATCCACAGGGTCGATATGTATTTATTCGTGCTTTTTTTTACTCCATACCATTGACTATAGTGGCCATGTATATTCCTCCTCCCTTCTCACCGACAATTCTTAGTCATTTAGTGGAGTTTGTGTCACTTGTTTCTGTCTCTCCCCTGATATGTGTAGGAGACTTCAACATGTTAGTGGACCCTGTATTGGACAGGTGGAGGGAGAGTGCTGTGGTGTCAGGATGTTCCTCTGCTCGGTTCACGTCCATGATGGCGGAGCTGGGGTTGGTTGATGTGTGGAGGCAAAGAAATCCTTTGGCGGCCCAGTGCTCCTGTTTTTCCTCCTCACATCGCACCTTCTCGAGTCTGTCTATTATCTGACTTTTATCTGTTTATTATCTGACTATTATCAGACTATTCTCTCTCTGTTATCTGACTATTATCTGTTTATTATCTGACTATTATCTGTCTATTATCTGTCTATTATCTGTATAAGAAGAGCAACTAAAATGGTCCATGGCCATTGGATCAAATCATACCAAGAAAGGCTAGAGGAACTAAACATGTATAGCTTGGAGCAGAGAAGGGAGAGGGGGGACATGATAGCAGCTTTCAAATACATCAAGGGTTGTGACCAGCTAGAGGAGGGTACCATTTTTCAAAAGAAAAGGTGTAATAGAACACGAGGGCATGGATATAAACTGGAGGGTGGTAGATTCAAAGGAAATGTGCGGAAAAATTACTTCACTGAAAGGGTGATAGATAAATGGAATATTCTCCCATCTGAGGTGGTTGAGGCCAATACAGTAGAACAATTTAAACATGCTTGGGATAAATATAAGGGTATCCTAAATTGTAAACCAAATTGAGGGTAAATAGGGTCTAGGGTCTGTATAGGTTTGAATAAACAAATGGGCAGACTAGATGGGCCATGTGGCTCTTATCTGCCGTCACTTTCTATGTTTCTATGTAGTTATGGTTTTACAGCTCCTTCTACATGACTTGTGTATACTGCAGTTATCATGAACTGAATGAATGACACATGAAGCACTGTAATAAAAATTCAGATACAATGATGCACATTCTAAAATAAAAGACAGAAAATGGTAAAAATATTACATTTGTTTACTCAGACTTGTTAAAACTTTTAATGTACATTTTTGATTAAACATAATTAACCAACATTAGTATATATAACCCTTGATACAGCCTATTATATGCAATAAAAGTCCTTAAAACAACAAATATGGTGCATGTTTTATTCTATTTACAGTACATTTGTTATAAATATAATACATCATTTATTGAAAAGCATACTTTTAATCATACTGAGGCGATCAACTGAACTGTTAAAGTCACAGAAAAAGGTAAATAACTGAAGTTAAATGTGAATTTCATGTCTGAAGAAATTAGTGCATTCAATATGGAAATGGATCAAACTTCTTAACAAATACAATGAAAATACCCATTAACTTATATTTTGTTTACACACAATAAGTGTATTCAAAATGTAAAACACTCCAAAACAAATCTAACTATGTTTGGGGGAAAACAATCCTTGTAACCAAAAGTGACACAAACGCCTCACATGAATGTGTGTAACGATGACAAGCGTATGGAATTCAAAGAACTTCTGAGCCACACTGGATTTAGTTAGTGGTATAACTAAGATAAGATAACTGTACAGAGCAGGTAAGTAGATGGTTTTTTTCCAAGTTGCATAAAGAAATATGTTTACAGTCTTAAAGTTTACTACTTGTTCTACGGAATCTGTTGAATATTAGATACTGAGGAGGAATTCCCCAAACATCCCAAAACAAGGGATTGATTGTAAAACAATGTATTTGATCCATATGTCGTAGGATAAGAATTAAGCAGTCATATGCTATTTATAACTATCAGTGCTGGCATGGAGTTCTGCTGATTGGTTTCAAATAGAGTAACTTGATTGGCCAGCTTGGCAAACACCCTTGGAGTTCCAAGATTGTAGATTCCCGTGTGAACAAAACAAGCTTTGAGATGCAGACTGAAGACTTCATGGCTTTTCAGCTGGAACTTATATTGGGTTTGTCCCAACCAGGTAAAAGAACCGTGGATTTCTAATGCTTCAGGGCTAAACAAAAAGGGACCATATTAAAACAAGTATATATTATGAAAATTGCAGCATCTTTTCCTGTGACAAGTCAATTCTGTACTTAAAATGCTAAATTTTCTTTTACGTTTTCTCTAAAACATGCATACGTAACCTTCAGCAATCTAGTGGCCAGATTTACTAAGCTGCGGAAAAGAAAAAAATGGAGATGTTGCCTATAGCAACCAATCAGATCTAGCTGAAATTTTCTAGTAGGTAATAGGAAAGTGAAAGCTTGAATCTGATTGGTAGCTATGGCCAACATCTCCAATTTTCCTTTCCTACAGCTTAGTAAATCTGGCCCCAGGTGGTGTCAAACTGCCTGGATAATCAAAACAGCATACTTATAGCTAAAACCTGGCAAAGCCTGATGGAGTGACAGAGGACAGCTATGCCTGTTCTAAACGGTAGAGATGAATGTACAGGGAAACTACTAAAAGAATAAAATAACCAAATTAATATTTTAGCCCCATCAATTGCAGGGGAAGGTACAACATATACATATGGAAACAGAATGTCCAAGAGCACAGAAGATTTACGGTCTAGCCACATTCTTCACGTTCTTTTGAAATTGTCTTTAGCACGTTGACAAGAAAATCTATCCCAACTATGACAGCACAGGATTTTCTATAGGTGGATATTCTGAGTCATGCTCTAAAACAATACAACTAGTACGTAAAGCATTGACTGAGATGGATGTTATGTAAATAGCATTATTTACAACTTTATGTTCCATTACAGCAATGCATTTATTCTACTGTATCTTGACAAGCTACATAAACAAAAACACTCCTTCACCTGGTTAGATAGATAGATAGATAGATAGATAGATAGATAGATAGATAGATAGATAGATAGATAGGATATATTTGGTGTGACCACCACTCTTTGCCTTGAAAACAGCACCAGTTCTTCTAGGAACATCTGCACACAGTTTTTGAAGGAACTAAGCAGGGGGGTTGTTCCAAACACTTTGGACAACTAAGCACAGATCTTCTATGTATGTAGACTTGCTTAAATCCTTCTGTCTCTTCATGTAATCCCAGACAGTCTCGATGATGTGGAGATCAGGGCTCAGTGGGAGCATATAATCACGTCCAGGACTTCTTATTCTTCTTTACGCTGAAGATAGCTCTTAATGACATTGGGCCAGATCCAGAAGTAAGTCTGACAGGGGGCTTATGCAAATCATTTGCGCAAGTCCCCTGTCTAGGAACATCAGCGCATGTGCGCACCAGATGATCTGCTAGTGTACCTACAGACATACATAACTAAGTTAAGCGGGGACACGGAATCACCATTACGACTAGATCTGCATCCAGACACCCGCACGCACATAAAGCATGTGCGGTCTGGATCTAGCCCACTGGCTGTAGGTTCGTGGTTGTCTTACTGCTGCATAATATATTTGTAGCCGATAAGACGCCTCCCTGATAGTACAGAATGATGGATAAGTACCTACCTGTATTTCTCAGCATTGAGGACACCATTAATCCTGACCAAATCCCCAACTCAATTTGCTGAAATGCAGCTCCAAATTTACAAGGAACCTCCACCATGCTTCACTGTAGCCAGCAGACACATTATTGTATTGCTCTCCAGGCCTTCAGTAAACAAACTGCCTTCTGTTACAACCAATGATTTCAAATGTTGACTCATCAGAGCACCTGCTGCCCTCTCGCTTGCAATTGTTTCCACAACAAAGTTATGGCTTTTTGGCCACAATTCTTCCATGGAGACCATTTCTGGCCAGTAGATGGGTGTACCTGGTTTCTGCCAGTTCTGAGATGATGGCACTGCTGGACATCTTCCGATGTCCAGCATGATGTGTCTCATCTGCTGCACTAAGTTTCCTTGGCTGAACACTTTGTCTAAGGTCCTTAACATTGCCCATTTCTTTGTGCCTTTGAAGAGCACATCTTGAAACCCCAGTCTGCTTTGAAATCTTTGCCTGCTGATGCAATATAACTATCTTTTGTCTTGTTGCTGTGCTCAGTCTTGCCATATGAAAATGATGCTCATTATCACCTGTTTGGTATGAATAATCATACACTTGACTATAATCCTACAAAATCTGCAGTTTTGAAGGCAAATGGTGGTCACATAAAATATTGATCTGATTTATATATCTTGTCACTTTGCATTTAGTTAATTGATAGTCCAAGCTTGAAGCCCTTATGTATTGCCAGGTCATTTTATGAATACAGATGCATTATGTACCTACCTCGTGGTCTTATGTCTTAGATCAATAATTACATCAACTTCTGCCTCAGAACTATTGGAGAGCACAAGTGTAACTGGAACTAAACAAAGGCTGTAAAACAGAAAAAAAAAAATGTTCATATAGTCCATCTAATGAGTGGCTTGTCATCATAAACTTCAAATAAGGGATTTTGGGAAAATTTACAAATAATGCTTAAAAAAACTAAAAATAAATTGAACCCAATACACCATCTGCACAAATTAAAGGATTAGACCTCATCATCAAGCACATGTGTCACATACCTTTTCTGATGGAAGGGATGAGTAAAGGATTCTGGGTAGTGAAGGCTTGCTTTTATAAGATTAGAGAGTTGTTCTGGTGATGGCCTCACAGCTACAGCTGTATTTTCTGACCTAATAAATCTCAGCAGAACCATTTCTGGCTGCTCCTACATTGACAAAAATAAAAGTAAAAACCTTTAAGTTTCTTCTGCAAATGGAAAATATTTTATCTTAACAATGTTGGCTATTACAAGAGAGTCGCTAATTTTTAACCACTTGACATAATATGACAGCAGCCACAGCAGGGGTTAAGTAACATATCCCTGCTGGATCCAGGGATAAGGGGATAGATCTGAAGTCTGGATAGGGTGGCATGTGAAGGGCATGCCTATACTGTAAAATTAGCATCTCTGCCACCTAACCCTACTGATCACACCCTGCCAGATGTCAGAAAAAACACTGGATGGAAAAAATAAAAGTCTGTATCACATGGATCCATCACACGGCACATGAGCATATGCAAAAAGCAAGCGTTTTCCAATCACAATACACCCCCTTATGCAAGTCTGAATCTGTGTAAGTGTCAGGAAAGATGCAGTTAGTGACAATAAATAGTACTTATAATAGAAAATGCATGTAATAGTCATTGTTAATAAACGTATACGGTATACTATAGCTGTTACATATTACTGGAATGAGCAAATGATGCTGCTGAGATTTACCTGCTTCTGTGGAAAAGACAATACTTCCGTTCCAATTGTGTGCAGAGTCACATGATGTTGGCCTTCTAAAATTAACTGCTTGTTATCCTCAATGACATATGCCTGGAAACACAAATCATGTCATTAATACCTGAAATCAGCGGTGACAATATATCAAAACCTTTATCCCAAAAACACATTGAATTGACACCTGATCCTCATTTGCCCTATGTAACCATGCTAAAGGGAACTACAATGTGTAAATAGACAGGGACACATTGCTATGACAAACACATTTTACATTGATACATGTATGTGCTGATTCGTTGGTTCACACCAAAGAACTTTATATTTATGATTTATATTTGAACATTTCTTTCTGGAGTTTAGTAGCATTTTAAGAACAAATAAAGGACTGAAAATGTACATCTTGTCCACATAATATTCTACACACATTAAACTGGTAAAACAATACAGCAGACCTGTATGAAGACAAATGGTCCTTAAGGAATAACCTACTATGCATTTTTTTTATGTACAATAAGGTTAGCTGATGGCATGAGAAATTGATGTGTGCACCCACATATAATATATCTTAGGAAGATTCCCAGAGAAAATGTACAGAGCAATGTATATTGTTTAATGCAGGACAACAGGTTTTTATAATGTAGATACCAGGTCAAAAAAGATATACATTTTGCCTAGTTTGCTGCACGAGATTGCCAGGCCATTGCTGCGCTCATAGCTGCGCTCATAGCTGCACTGCTAACTCTGGAAGTAATGCAGCCAGGCAGATTGATGCCTAAGTCCAGAAGCCCTGTGCATCTGGACCAGCACTGCAGCGTCCACAGTCACCAGGTTGCCTTTCAATGAGACCCAGCTCATTCCAGATGCCAGGTCCAAATTCTGGCCTTCATGCTGACCTGGCGGTCAGAATTTGTCAAGGCCTGTTTTAATAAAAATAGAGATAAGCTGTCTGACATATTTCATAAACTTCTTAACATAACTTCCTATTGCAGACAGGCCGAGGGTGTATGCACACAGGTTACATGCACGACCCTCCTGCAAGTACATACGAATACATTACAGATGCCGGGTACAAAATTAAAGGCGATGGACAAGGAAGATATTTTGTACCTGAGCACTGGGTTACACAAAATGCTATAGGCTGAAGATGGCTTTTAACATGAACTTAACATAATATTCTGGATCATCTCTGGTCATTGTTAACTTCTGCTTTAAAAATATTATGTATACCAATTTCATTTTATTATGAGAATACAGTAACGAGTGTTAAAAACAAAGAAACCTGTCCTTGGGCCATTTATGTCATATAATACACACATATAACAAATACTAACGATATGAGGATTGCACATACTAGCCACCAGCATTCATTACATGTATTTCCACAAAGTGATATTAATTTTCATAACCGTGAGAAAATGATAAAAGCAGCTCAATATCATAGAGACATGGAAATGACAGATGATGCATTTTTGCCCCTCACCTTCCACAATACTATTATATTGAGGTTAACTTCGCTGCACTTTTGTATCAGCCTCACTGCTTCATCAGGTGTCGCTTTTGCCGTATATGGACTGTGACTTTTCTTAGCGCGTGATAAGCAGGTAAGGAAGAAAAAATCCGCACATGGAGTGGTTGAGCTAATTATCTGAGAAATGCAAATAATAATAATAAAAAACATTTAGTAATACATTCTGTAACAAATAGAAACATAAAACTAAATATATTTTATTACACGGTAAAAATTATTTGTCTACTAAAAGTGGTCAAACTATTTTCTAAAGGTTTCAGTGTTTAAAATAAATGTGGCACTTATGGAGTTTATAAGGAAAGATAAATATTAGTGGTAACCAATAAGCCAGGTTTTGACAATGTCCCAGGGGTCCAGGGGTCCGTAGGTACACACTCGTAGCGGGAAGTACACGCCCCCTGCACTCGCCACTGATGGTATTCCTACCGTAAGTTTTACGACCAGGCTTCCCCCGCTCCCGACCCCTTATTTATGACAAGGATACGACTATTGTAAATAAAGGGTCTTGGTTACATACGACATTAAGTATGCACAGGGAACATCTGGTGTGCGTATGCGCAGATGTTCCCAGACAGGGGACTTGCACAAATGACTTGCATAAGTCCCCTGTCTTACTTAAGTCTGGATCTGAGCCAATATCTTTATTCTTTTTTTAAAAAAACTTCACCTCCCCACAAAAATTCCTCTAATTATTATTCCTCAGAATATGTAAGATTATATTTATTGAAGTATACCGATTTCAACAACTGGGATTTCTAAATGCACTTTAATTCAGCAGTGTAACAATGGACTTTCAGGAGATAAAGAAACAGCATTACAATGTTTATAATAATGGGGGTTTCCCATGACTGTGGAATACAGAGAACTCACAGGAGAAGAATGAGGGAAACATCATCACTAATGTCATACCTGTTCTCCCCCAAAAACAATGTCACCAAAGGTGTATCTGTCCGACGACTGATCTAAAACATTGCAAACAAACATTTTTTTTTTAATGAATATACAAACACAAACAAATATATAATTAGGATATATATAAAGTAATTATGAATACAGTTTTCATTTAAGAGCATTTAGTGTTCTGATAAACATCACAAAGTACATGCTTTGTCTTCTAGACACATACTGTATCTATCTATATATTTTTTCTTTTATTTCAAAATAAGCACATTTTTCAAAATCTCATATTATTACTTGGTACATTAATATACCATATTTTTATTACAGTAGGGGAAATCCTAGGCCTGCAGAGTGGATTTAAACCTTAGCTACTCTAATCAACAAATATTAAAAATAAATATTACCTTACCTACAGAAGAGGGTTTGCACCTAACAGCTTTGAAACACATTTTGGCTCTTTCTCTGCTCGTCAATTTAGTATCTAGTGAGAAAAAATAAAACCATATCAAAATAGTATATTCCTTTTTACACGTGATTTTTTCAAAAAAGCACTATATACACATTTAAAATTTAGCCCCATCAGATCCTTAATTTAATACATAACAGTCTAGAAAAATGTATATATTGCGATAGAGCATAACATGGAGGCTTTATTAGAATATTTTGAAGCATAATTTGATATGGATGAGTAAACTTAATCCAGTTAATAACCTGAAGACTACTATTGTATTAATAAGCTTTCTATATTTTACATGCTGGTATATGCAAAATCAAAAAACACAAAACTACATTTCCAAACCCCTTATTTGCTTATTTATTAAACTGCTAAATCCACAGGGAACCTTCTATGTTCTGTCCTTAAACAATCCAAAGGCCTATACTAAATAAGTAATATATTTTCATCAAGTAATCCAGAGGGATGAAAAACAAAATAATAATGGTACTTGCTCTTTAAAATGTGTGACGAACATTAATGTTTTTGCACTTAAGGTGTAAAGAAGTTTTTCACAGGCATGATTTCCATAAAGGACTGTGCCCCATGCTGGGGGTTGTACCCACATTATCACAGAAGTATTTAACACTGTGGCCTTCACTCACCGGTTACAGTCTCTGGTCCGATGGCCGGCTTTGCGAAACAGAGACAGCCGAAAGTTACTTTACAGCTGTCTCTATTTCGAATATGGGGCCATTTCAAAAAATTTTTTTTTGAATGGGTGAGTATGCTGATCGGCATACTCGCCCATTTTTTTTCGCAGACCCACTGGACAGCTACTGAAATGTGAGTAACCTCTCTGGAGCATTTTAGTATTAGGGAGGGGGGGTTAGGTTTAGGTACTTAGGAAGGGAGGATTAGGGTTAGGACCAGAGAATGGGAGGGTTAGGGTCAGGCTGCGGGG
>WWET01000891.1:206175-217879 GCA_011038615.1 Limnodynastes dumerilii | reverse complement strand
GCACTAAAACACAAAAAAAAAAAAAAAAACCTAAAATCTTAAACTTAATGCCCGCCTTCCAAAACATTAAGAAATTACGAGAGTAGAAGTTAAATTCCTAATTGTAGACCTAAAGGTTAATTTTAGTCAGAACTATAAGGAAAACAGGCAATGTCTGCACAGAGATGGTGAATTTGAACATACACCTTTATACATTTTTCTGGGAATAAGAAAACATATAGGCTATAAAAAGTACACTGTTATAAACTCAATAAGCAGTAATCCAGCAAGTAATGATGCTGCACTAATTACCCCTATCCATGACATTGTAATTGCTTGTAAAATCCATACTTGAAATGGGTTTTATTAAGGATCGCTGGTGCCATTACAAATCATTCATTTCCTACTGCTGTAATGTCCAATAATAAGTACACAGAAGTGATTGGGAGTTGCCTAGAAATCTGATCAAAGCTATAATAAAATAAAGCAAATTATCACAATGAGACCTTTAGATAGTCCATGTGTGTGTTTCTCTAAAAAGTGCTATTGCATTTTCCACTTTGTATTACTATGCAGGTTTATTTAATTATAAGTAACAAGTAATACTAATGCTTACTATTTACCCTAACCCTCCCCCTTCCTAATCTCCCCGCAGTCTGACCCTAAAGACTAGCCTCCCCACAGCCTAACCCTAAGACTCCCCATAGATGCCTAGTCACCTGTCTGGTCAGTGTGATGGGTCTGCTGTGGGTGACCTTTCTAAATGAATGAAGGGTAAGTTTACTGATCAGCATAATTACCCATTCATAAAAAAAAAACAACAATAGCGCTATTTTCAAAATAGACAGCCAAAAATTAGCTTTCAGCTGTATCTCATTCGTAAATGGCTTTTTTGTAGCAGCAACTGACACCGACCATTAACTTATTCTTGTTTTCATCTATTTATGAGTATACATTTTAATGTGTATTTTAATATGTTTATTCTATCTACATAAATTCTGATGTAACAGAATAATCAGTAAAATACAGTTTTATTGAAGCATGTAAAATAAATCATATTAAAGCCTAATGGCTTTGGATTGTTATTGTTAGAAAGCAATAAAACACGGCTGATCAAGTTTCTAATACATAGAAATTCTTTATAAAATGAATATAAGCAGGATTCAATTTCTTTTTCCATTTAAATCATTTATGGAAAAAACACTTTTTCTTTCCCCAACCCTGTTATCTGAGCAAATATTGTGTTCGTACACACTAGTATTAAAGCATCCACATACATTGGTTATATTCTATAATGCTGAAGTGTGCAGACTAGATGTGCCATGCGGCTCATATCTGCCAAGTTGGTTACACACTGGAGGGTTATCTGACGATTATTGTGCCGATCAAATGATAATCATAGCTCTGTAATCTTAGTATGTACTGTACCACAATGTTGAATAATCATCTAGAACTGCATTGCATCATGGCATTTGATTTTGGGAGCTCCTATTTTTCAAGATCATCAATTCCTAATGTTTGATTCTGCCTACCATTGTACTGTGTGGACTGTTAAGTGCTGAACGAACCAGTGGGGAATCTTTCCAGTGTGGACAGTACAAGGATAAGGTGCAGCATTGTGACTAATTACAGTAACAATGTCAGATCATTACAAAATTCCCAGGGTGTGCCCAGCTTACCATACAGCTTGCATGTATATAGAATGAACAGCCCAAGTTCAAGTTCTGTTAGTTCAGGAAAATAAAATGAAATATACAAGAAAATTAGATATTCTATTAGTTGGATGATAACTTACCGCATTCTTGACACCTTTTCTGTGCTTTCATAATAGAATAAAAAGTTTATTTCATGTACTCCTTCTTCATCAGGCCCTCGTAACCACATTGGAAGCTGCACAGAAGCACCAGGAGCTAGAACAGAGTCTGTGAGTGGAATATCTACAACCTCCGGATGGTTTGCACCACCAAAGCCAAAGTCTACAGGAGCAACAGAAGAAGTCAGCAGGGGGCACCCTGAGGTACAGTCCGTAACAACAGTTTTATATGCACTGCAGTTCATGGAGGCAGTAGGACTTAGTGGTGTCAGTGCTGCAGTATTGCTGCCAAATGTGAAGAACTCTGGTCTCTTGGATACAACCTTGAGCCTGGTCAGTGGGCACTTGCTCACATTCACAAATTCAACATGTGCTTTCCTGATTTCTCCACAAAGCAGTCCGGTTGGAAAGTTTATAAAGAACACCTGTTTGGCATAAAACAATACAGAAAACACTAATTATCAAACAGACCTTGATATTAGCACAGGTCAAACGTTAAGTATTAGAAAAATTGCAATTTTTACATTCACCTATTACAGATGTAAGACCTAAAAATTATATTAAAAGATATTTCCTGGATGCTTTATTTTCAGAGTAAAAGGTTACAGATCAAGAATACTTGGTACTCACTGACTGTCAACCATTTTTTCTGAGTTATATGGTAGATAAGGTTTGGCAACAAGTCATGTTAAATAGTAATATAATATAGAAGACTTGGCACATCCCCTTCTAAGACTACTTAGCTAGAGTCAGTCAGTCAGTCAGTCAAAGCCAGGGGAGAAGGCACAACCAAAAGATAAGGACAACCAAAGAACGGAGAGAAATGGATTTTAAGGTAAAGGCAAAATAAATAAATAAAATCAAACCAATTTTTCTCTTTCATGCCATAGCAAACACTCAGGGAAATCCAATGGTTCCTCTAAGAGACAGAACACTCTGAGATACCCACATAAAATACTATGTGGCCAAAATTTACATCCCTAGATGCAAAGCTTCATAATTGTACAAATAGATAACAAGGAAGCCTCACAGCAAATTTGTCCAGCAGAAGCGCTGTGTCATTGCAAAGCTTCATAAGTGTACAAACAGATAACAAGGAAGCCTCACAGCAAATTTGTCCAGCAGAAGTGCTGTGTCATGCTGTCCATAAAGAGCCGATTTGTTCAAATAACCTAGAGCCACTCTATATAAAGCAGATGAAAATAGTGTACATATGTATATGCTTTATAATAATGTATATAGTGCATAATAGATAATAAATCTAGATAAGACCTGTTCATTAGTGGCAGGTAAGTACCAATGCTTAAAAACAACGTGCCTTTAATATTTAATAGGTATTGCCCAAAGACAACTCAATTTACCATATTTGTTTTTTCCTTAAAACAAAAGCAGTAATCACTTATATCAAATCAAAGTCTTTTAAATAGCTTACCTCAAGCAAAGGCATTTGTGGAGCAATAATCGGATCTAGACGACGATCAGGTCCATACTGAATAGATGTTTTTTCTTCTTTTGTACCATTTAACCGAGGACCTTGAATCTCTAAATCCTGTCGTCCTCTGACTGATATTCCATTTGAAATGAATTTTCCTAAAAACATGAAGTAGACAACATAAATAAAATATAAAAATGCCACTAATCATAAATCTGAAGTTGAGGTAACTCTAAATATCGATACAGAGAGGCCAAATCACTTGAAAGAAAAAAATCTCCAATATAAAGAAAAAAAGTCACTGATAATGACAAATACCTTTTAATGTCTAATAAGAATCGTAATGCTTAGGTGGAGAAATATGAAGACGACGCATGTATTTTCTCCACCAGCAACTATGATTGGCGAGCGATCTTAGACAGCTGCTTGGAATTTGAATCATAATCTCCTAATTATACAATACACAGCACCACAAAATGGGGACCACAGAACACAAAAATCAACTGTAATAAAGTATTACAAGATATAGTCCTTTAATTTTGCTCCTATTATAGCTGTAACGCAAGAGGGACTATAATGTGGTTGCATAAACCTATTTCATATTTTGTATTTTCAAATGGTACCTATTTGTAATAAGTTCTCCATGTGCTAAATATAATGCACAAACACAAAAAAAGAAACATAAGTTAAAATGATTCTGTAGAAAATCAAGAATGAGAATTAAAATGTAAAGCAAAAAAAGAAATTTAATGTACAGATTCTGTTTTTATACTGAAATAATGATTGCACCAGGGGAAGAATTACAGGGGGTGTGACTGGTACAAGGCCGGGATGAGAGGTAAGCCTGTAGCAGCCACTCCACCTGCATTGTGAGCAAGCTGACAGCTTAAAACAGTGCTCGGCACTCCAGCAGCTCCTATCGGGCAGTGCTTCTGTCCGATCCAATCAATATCCTGTCTGTCCCTGCCTAGTCACACCCATTCAGACTCAGGGGACAGAGTCTGTCACCTTCTTTGGTATGGTGATTTGCTATTATGTTATATATATAAGTTGATATATAGCTAAATGGCTCAACTTTTCCCACAGTTCAATAATCATTTTAGACAGCCTGTTAAATGACTAGTGTAGAATACTGGAAAAATGTTGAACGATTATGAAGGGATCCAGGAACAATGAAGCAATTTTCTCCGGACCCACAAGATTTAGGCTTCAGGGAGATCACAGATGTTCTGTTTCTTATATTTTCCAAGAAAAGAAAAAAAATGTTTCTAATCCAAAGCAACATAAGGTAAATATTAGGCAGATGGTTGAATTATAAGGATTAAAAAAATATATATATAATAATAATAATGTTACCAGTTTGTACACTGTTAGGTGGAGTAACCCCATCGAGGATAGTACTTTGAATAGTGCTCAGATTGTAGACGACACCAAGAATATGTAACTCCCCGGTTTGCAGTGGAAATAACTTTAATCTTGCCTGTGAGAATAGCAATGCAATAGATTATTTTCCCATTATTCTCGCCATTTCATAGATCATACATAAAAATACACAAGGCTTTATATAACTTCAAACAAAATACTTACAATCTTAGTTTCCTCGCTGTTGATTAAAAACTCGCTAATTTCCTCTGTGCCAATTATATCACTAAAACTTTTTTCCTGAAAGAGAAAAACCATTCACTAATTAAAATCAGTTGCACCTAATCACAAACACGAGTTCAAAGTCAAACAATATCACATTGGTTAAATCTACACATAGGGCCAGATCCATACACACAATACAGCGACAGCGGAGATCAGGGCATATCCTTGCTTAATCCAGCCTGCCGTGCAAGGAAGGACTCTATGATCCATGGACCCTGCATTAAACTGTCTGCACTGTCCTCACTTAAAATGGGGAGGGCACGAAAGTGTGGATAGGGTATAAGGGAATTAACTCGCCCTTATAGATCTGTACTGGAAGTGTGGTGTGTTCTTTACCTCTTCAATGAGCATTCTAATAGTAAGCTAACAACTAGGTGCTATCTATAGTAAGCATTACGTTATATAAAACATTAGAAGTGCTAGGAGTATTTGCAGTCATAAAAGTTATACTCCCGATACCAGCAGTAAGAATCCCAGACAACCCCACTGACTAACAATCTGTAAGACCTTTGAGAGCAGATCTTTTTCATTACTGACTGGCTCCTTCTGGTCTTCGTTATCATTTTCACTAAAGTCTTTTTGCTGAAATTTCCACAGGAGAGATAGATCTGTTAATAAAAGCGGGACTTTCAGCGGGTTCTTGAAGGACACCTCCACTGTTATGGGCTCTGTTAAGACAAAAAAGATCAGCATTAGACAAACTGCTGAAGGAAAAAAATGTTATTCATTCAAGATACACCATTAAAGCACCATTACAATGGAAAAGCCTATACAAAAAGAGTTGTGTGTTGAATAAAAAAACTAAACAAAACACTCATTTCTAATGATGATTTTTGTGCCGTGGAGAGCATTTTTTGAGTCTTCTGATTATAAACACCACTTTGTAAAAACTTGTCCTTAGTATATGACCATCACTCCGGTATAACAATGAACCTTCCTCAGAAACACAGAAGTACATTGATTTATATATAAAACCCCTAGTATAGCTATAGCATGATCCAGCACATTATTACCACAACTGATTAAGGAGTGCTTAGCCCTTAGTTTAAGAAATCATTAAGTGCTTACTCCACCCATTACTCCTCCATATTCATGTGATTTTACACTTGCACACCAGAGTCAATACATATGGGCCATTTAAAGAACCCCTAAGAAAAAAACACTTTACTTTAAAAGTGGATGTAATTCAGTATATCTCATCCTTACATTACCTTGTACAACAGCCAGTGGAAATTTGGAATTATCAGAAATGCTACTTAAACAATACTGTGTTGGCTGAAAGTTGGAAGGAAGGACGCCTCTATTAACTACAGCTACCACTTTCTCTTCCAGCTCCTTCCACTGCTGCGAAGAATCTCCATCATACTCCTGGTCCAGACTTATATGCGTGGCTGCTTGCTTTTCACCTGCAAAACAATACAAAAAAACCATTAGTGAAACAAGACACTCTTGATCATGTTATCACTGCCTGAATGCGGCATTAATCAGTATAGGCTAAAGTCATCATGTCTTTGTAGTATTTCCTAAATGTGTTCCACAAGCATAAAGCATGACCAATAACATTACATATAATACGCTATATATTTATATACAAACCTAAAAATATAATAAATAACAGTACACATTAAGAATGCCATAAGCAGCCCAATAAAACATTGCCCACCTCCTTATTTTAAACTTACTTTAGTTTAAACTAAAGTTCTGGCTAACAGGGTGTCACAAAGGTGAAGAGCTTCACACTATGAAACTGCCAACCTTAAAGTGCCCAGCTGCAGAGTGCCAGACAGGGATATCATAGTTAGTTTGCAGCCACTAATTTGCTCTTAACATAAGGTATACAAGAAACCTAGAGCAAAAGTATAATGGGCTCTGTAGTAAATGGGGGAAAGGTCATACTGATAAAATAGAGGCTAAGGTCACGGGTTTTAATAAATATATAAAAAAAAAGCCAGACTGAATAGGTGAAGAGGTTTTTACGCATCGGAAATTTCTATAGCCTTAAACAATTGAACTCTTTGCCTGAATAAGATGGGTTGAATTCCTTGCTAATGCCTATGCACTCCAAATCATACTGACCTTCAGCTGGACGCCGATCATGGCCAAAGAAGACGCGAGTCTCAGAACTATTGATATACGGCAAAGGGAGCTGAGGTAAGGGACTCTCAGGAGATTGCTGACATACATTCTAAAAAGAAGAAAATACATCATTCGGTTAGATATTAATAGGATTTAATGAAAGAACTATCAAGATCAATAGAAAAATAAATGTTGGGTATCAAAAATAAATATATATTATAAAAGTGTGGAAAAACAATTGAAGCAAAATTAAAAAAAAATATGTGAAAAGCACAACAGACCACAGTATTCCTACAGATAGGAAATCTTAGTATATTGCAGTACCGATACAACGATCAGTAAGTGTATCTTTCGCTAATCCAAACAAAAACAAAAAATAAAAAGACACTCTAGTGCCTATAATAAACTCTACGGCCGCTTGCCTCAAGACCAGTTACAAGCTTGTCAAAGGAAAACACTAATCTGAAAAATATCTATTTAAGGACACAGCGCCAAAGACAAAATACAATTTATTAAAACTCACAATATAAAAACATGTACAGTCATAATAATCTGGTCAAATATACACTACAGAACCATTAGCGATTGTAGAAACAACAAAACTTATTCAATAAAATGTCAACATCAGTACACACATCTGTGCTCATTCACCGTCCACAGACTCCGGTTCCATCACTGGCCTTCAAAGTCATGTCCCGGCAGTGCACATACCTGTGCTCATTCAGTGTACCGGAACACACAGTGTATACCATTATTTTCATTGCAATCCTATTGTCGTACTGGATAGTGTGCCCACCTTCTGAGAGGTAACAGATTATCCTCCAGCACTACATTTATTCTTATACAGAGCTCTGCTACTATCCTAAATATCATTGGAAGACTATACATCAGCCTAACAACTAATGAGTACTGGCTCAATAGACCAATCTCATTATCAGCATCTCCCAAAAATTTGTTTCTATTGACATTTTATTGAATAAGTTTTATTGTTCCTACAATGGCTAATGGTTCTATAGTGAGTATTTCACCAGATTATTATGTCTGTACATGTTTTATATTGTAAGTTTTACTAAATTGTATTTATTTCACATTGATTTCAAGGAGTCTATCTTATTTTTGGTCTCTGGCACTGTGTACTTAAGATATTTCTCACATTTATCTTTTGCTAATGCCTGATTATTAAGTAGAGATCACTGGGATGAGGGAAGGAAGTGATGGTGAAGCAATAAATGCAACAATAGAAAAAAAAAGATGACTCAAAAGGAAAAAAAGGCAAGAAAATCCTTAACTGAAATGCAAATCAGGGATTCAGCCCTGCTACAGGATAGAATACAGGTAGCCTTGGTCCTAGGACTGCAGGAAAGAGACTTTTATAGTGGTGTATGTAAGTTGCCTAAACCACATGTCTCATTATCCACTTCCATGAACCTCCGATGTGTATGGCATGACAAGCTTAGAGCACTAGTCAGGAATGATATTGTTGAAGACATGGCTCAGGAGGTCAATTCAAATTACATATGACAAAAAATGTAGTTATTAGATTATTAAAGTAAAATGAATTTGTTTCATATTATAGGACCGGATGCAGACTCCTGCACGCTTTCCGTACATCCATTCGACAGAGATAGGGGAGTGAACGGCCACTGTCATTCCTCCCTCTCCCATGCAGGCATTATGGAAGCTTACGCTGCCATAAGCCCACCATAAGTAAAGCGTGCGGATCAGCGCTCCGCAGGATACCCCTCCCACACTGTACAATTAGCATACCTCTACCCGCCCACTTAAGCGGGCGGAGGGGAAGCACAGCCCATTTCCTAGGAAATAGCATCCGTATGATGCTAGATAGGAGGGCGCATGCGTGCGTAAATGGCAAAATGTTCTAAACTGTGGCTCCTGTCCATAGTTTCTATGCAATTAGTTTTTTGAAGATCACCAATCCTGTAAGAGTCAACAGGAATAAACGTTTTCTAAGGAAGGCAAATAAAATGCAGACTAGTAAAATTTATGTGTAAAGATACTAATCTGTTCTGGAAACTAAGCAGTTTTGAAATAAATTACACACAACAAAGACCAAAAGACTTACCTTATATACATACAGATACTCTCGAAGGAATGTCCCTTGCTGTGATGCTGGCTGTTTGCTGTCATTAATTAGAACATGTCTGAAAGCAGAGACTGCATTGTCCAGTTGGCGCAGTGTAACTGACTGACGACCAATAGTAAAGTTAATGTGGTCTTCTGCTAATGACCATCCTTTCCCTTTGTACACTTGCATTGCCTGGCAATAACATCTTAGGGCATGTTTTTTCTGGATAAAAAAAAAAAAAGAGGAAATGCAAATAGGTCATTAAACCCGTCAATAAACAACTTGTATTATCTGATCATTTTTAGACTTTGGATAAACCTTTTATCGATTTAGTTTTTGTTTTTTTTAACCAACGCTCTGCCCTTCCTGTGTTACGGAGCATACCTCTTCTACCTTATATGCAGATTCTGTGTCACTGCTAGAGAACACCGTCACATCAGAGAAAATGACTATTAGATACCACAGGCACACTTGGTTTCCTAAAAGGAAACGGAGCTAACTAGTTTAGCTTTAATGGTTTATGTTTAGACCTCTCATTCAACACTTACAAACTTTAATATTGTTTTTCATATTTGGGTAACAGTGGCCCTGGGGTGTCTTTATTATTTATTATAACCATTTTTATTGCAGCACTTAACAATATTTCTTTTTTGTTATGTTAGATCTCAAGTGGTTTGGGATAGACCCTCACTGGGCGTCTCTTCCTGAGGAAAGATCCTCTTTCCTGGAAGTATTATCAGTTGAAGCAGGGGAGAAAAACACTTGCCTCTTGACTCCAAGGGTCAGATTTACTAAGCTGCGGGAAAGGAAAAGTGGAGATGTTGCCCATAGCAACCAATCATTCTATTTTTTTTTTTGCTTATCAGCATAGCAAAGGTTTTAAAACTATTTTGTTGCCTATGGGGTGTTAAGTTAAAATGGTTTTGTTATTTTTGGTGTGTGTTTTCTTGATTATTTTAGATGCTCTTCATTTAGTTCAAACATTTACTTTGCTGTATTCTATACAAAGTTTAGCATTTAAAATATTGAACATTTTGTATATTTTATTATTTATTAACAGACATCAGCAGATTACATATAGCGCTTTACAATTTTTTACAATTATACAAAAGTTGTTGAACAATACTATACAAAACTATGAAATTAATACAAACTTTTAAAAACTTTGGTAAACACGGAGGTCATGAGTTCAATTCCCACACATGGTGTTATCTGTGTGGAGATTGTATGTTCTAATCGTGTCTGCGTGTGTGTGTGTCAGGTTGGTGGAAAGGGCAAACTAGATGGGACAACTAGTTCTTATCTGCCGTAAACTCTATGTGTCACAAAAGCTTCTGGAGAAAAGGTACTTGCAGTGAGCTGCTGACAGCAGAAGGGCGAGAAAAAAGACCGATAATATCAAAATTTTACCCAACAGCAGCCAAAAGCTAAATTCAATGTTGTCAATAAATGTAAAAGTTTTTTGATTGTCTGGGGTAGATTTAACCTTTTAATGGTCTTTCTCTGGCACAGAATTTCTACTGCAGTTTAATGAACCAGCTGCTAGCAAATACTCACCTGGCCGGCTTTGCTGAAACGATGGCCTGCAAGTATCATGTGGAAAGCAAACTTCCTCACCATTGGACTCTTCATGTTAATAAAGCAGTGAGCAGCTTGCTCCAGAAGAAGTGCACTCCGGAGGTCAGAGTCCTAGAAGTAAAAGTGTAATAACACTTTAATGTGTGGCTCACAATCATTATCATTACCTCATAAGATGCTACAGCAAAGAGATAGGGGTCATCTCTCCAATAAGACTCCGGTTTCCTCACTCTAAAAACCTCATAGGTTAACTGGCTGCTGACAATAATTACCGTGTGTGTGTGTGTGTGTGTGTGTGCGTGTGTGTGTGTGTGTGCGTGTGTGTTGGAGTTTAGACTGTAGCTCCAGTAGGCAGGGACTGAGCACTGTAGAAATTCCTAACGCTATATAAGTACAAAAATATGTGGTTGATCAAGAGCTGAGTTAGCACAGGAGGTAGAGGATAATACATTGCTAATGATGGCACAAGGTTAGATCTAAAAGAGGCCTTAATAGTCATAATACACTTTTCTTATGGCTTACAGGAAACCCTGCCTTCCAACACGGGCGAGCCCCATATTTACAGGGTGGTGGGCGAAAGGTATTTGTACTATTAGATCATTTACTAACCCTCAGCAACAAACAGTGCTGTCCCCTGCACAGATTATGTCACAATATGAGATATAGGATTTTGCTGTGCACCAGGCTATCCATTATGTTATTTCAGTGTAATATCTACACATTACAAACTACTTAGATCAGACTTAGACTTTTCTAAAGTCAATCTGGTCTACATCACTGGTTACCATTCTTCCCTGAGTTATCCACTGACCAATTGCTTAAAGCACTCAAATCCTCTTGTAAGATTAAAGGTCAGCACATACAGGGAGATGTTCCTTAAAATCTTCCACAGGGGCTATTTCTCTCATGGCAGATGCCATGCTACAGGATTATCGACCTAGGACCACTGCCCAAAATACCATCATCCGGCTGCCTCTCCTTATCATTGCCTCCGGGAGTGCCCTAAGATTAAGATATTCTGTAGACAGGTACAATTATACCTTGAACATAAGATACTGAATTAAGTACTGCTAAACACACAGTGGGCATTCCT
>WWET01000891.1:186803-206022 GCA_011038615.1 Limnodynastes dumerilii | reverse complement strand
CCCCCCCCCCCACACACTATCCCTTTTCCATACTAAACTGTACTTTATCTTCCGTATGGAATGGCTGAAAGCTTCACTGCACAAGGAAAAATATACAGAAACACCTATTTTATAATATTTCTGCATACGTATTGTATTCCATGTTGCTAAGATGTCAATTTTCTTTGGATCCGCCAGTGTTTACTCTTACCTTATGTGCTTCAAGATAAGACATTGTATGGCAATTACCTATTTTGCGTCTGTGTAACAAACTATGTAATAGATTTTTTATAATGCTACAACCATTTTTGTCCATATTGTCATACATACATTGATGCAACCCAAATAAAAAATGTTGAAAGAAAAAAATGTGACGATTGATAAAAATTGCAGGCACCGTAAAAATGTTTATATACATCTACCCGATGATGATACAAGAACATGGTCCATGAAAACTTAACCTATTAGCGCAACACCAAGAGTTTTACTATGTATTATTATCCAAGGTACAAATGGAAGCGGAAAATATTCACAACAAGCGTGTGCATCATTACAGACATCAACAGTCATTTTCTCACTTTCTAAGTATTTGTAGCTATTCAGAAAAAACATTTGCATAGATAGGGGAAAATAAATAAATCAATCAATAAAAATAGAAAAAGCCAGACCATTTAGAATTTCCCACCTCACTAGTAAGACGGATCAAAAGGGTAGCAGCTTCTGAATATTTCCCCTGACTTTTTAAAATTTCTGCACTCAGCAGGACACATCTTTCTGCCAAAACCATATTCCTGGAGAGAAAGAAGCATAAAATGTTAGGTTCACTGAGGAAAAAAACTGCCAAATGGAAGACAGTTCAAGCCGTGCAACGTGGAATCAGTGCGCTGATTTCTGAGAGTGCCTCTATGAATCGTGCATGTTATACTGCTGAAGAAGTGGCCTTTTGTCTTACGTTTGTTGTTTTAAGAACTGAGTTACTATGCATGCGGAGTAGCTCAATTCTTAAAATAACGTACGTAAGATGAAAGCTACGTAACTGTGAATCCGGACCTATATGCCCAGTCAATTACGGATTCTTCTATTCTTTATAATGTGCAAGGTCCGGGGAACAAGCAACATAGATAACTACAGTCTTGTAGTTAGTTTGACCTTCTTACTTGCATATGTCTCTGTATGTCTGAAGAGCTGTGTCCATGTAATGAGCAGGATATGGTCTGGGAGCACCAGGCTGTAAAAAAGCAGATACTGCAGCCATTTCCTGGAAAGAAATGGGAATATTACACGTTAGCCTGATGACAGCACAACTGTAGATTGAATAGTGTTTTTTTCTAATTAAAAGGATAAGTTTCAAAAACATATTTAAATCTTTGCTAAAAAGTCAATCTGAAATGGACTTTACGGGTTCTAGGGCGATTCCTTGTAAGGATGTGATACCTACCAGAGCACCTGCGGCATAAAGCATTGCTTGGTCACTTAAAAAGTCCTTCTTTGCTGTGTGATAGCAGCTGTACGCCAGATCATAATGTTGCACCAAAAAACACAAATCAGCCATTTTCCTAATCTGGAGCTCAGGGGCCTCTGGTGGATACCTACAATACAAATAAATGTAGCAGACTAGTTTACAGCACAATTATTAAATGGCAATTTACTCAGTTACTTGGATATGCTGGAAGAACGGTGCTGGGATATAACATCAAAGACCGGTATCAGATCAGTCTGACACAAGGGGGAACCTGCCATCCCCCATTATAAAGGAGGATATGAGAGGTTGTTAATCCTGGACATCACATGGCCTATAATTACCACTCCTGAATCATGATCTGGAAAATTAGTGTTAATCTTAAGCAAAAACCCAGTTGAATTAATTTAACACCATTATAAATAGAAATGCAGTAGATTTATACTTTTATGAATTTACGTCTGACCTAAATCCTTTTAATTGCTAGCAAAGCAAAATCTGTTCTACTTTAAACAAGGAACTGAAAAAACGGTAATACTTTATTGTATTATTCCTTTTGTGTTGCTTGGAGTAAATCTCCAATTAGACAACAAAATAACCAAACTGAATAAAGCTGGCCGCACACTAGGGGCTGATGCAGAGATTGAGAGTAAGGGCAAAACAGCAAGTGTACAGCTCGGCTAAATATTATTGCAAAGTGAGTGGTGCCAATTCATTTAAAATCTTTTGCATGCAGGGAAAATACTTTACTTTTGCACATAGAACTCACATACTGCACAGTTTTATGCTTAATTTAAAAATAGAGTTGAGGTAAGAAACTTCACCTCTCAATTCTAATTCTGCTTTTACAATTTAAATTGCAGTTCCCCTTGCAGTTTTTTACACCTAAATAAAAAAAAGTGTAAGTGCAGCTCTGAATCAGCCCCTAGAGCGCTAATTATTCCAAACAATTATTGAGAGATTGCACCAATATTCTCTGCAGTGTGTTGAGCCAGTGAATTTTAAATGTGTGATAATCTTCCAAAAAATCTAGGATACGACAATGACAGAATTCAGAATTCCAGACTGATATCGTCCTCAAGGTGATAATAATGTGTAGTGTGAGGGCATTTAAAATAACTGGAGCCTGCACCTCCAGCTCCTGGCACGAGCTTCCCCCATATCGCCTATTCCATTAATATCACATACACAGCACTGGTAAAGTAATGAAATCTTTGACTTTCTGCAAGGCTGTACAGCTGCCTTTACATTAATTCACAGAGACACAGAACTCACTACTTTATTACTGCTGTGCGATAATAACGGAGTCGGCAGGATGGGGAAACTCCAGCCAGGAGGTGGATTCACTATATCAAACGAATATTGTTTGGGAACAGAGAGAAACTGTGATCTGTGTTCTAGAAACATAGTTTTTTTTAAGCCAAAACTATTTCCTCTTATATTTTCATTTACTTTGTGTGATTTGTGTTCACGTCTTCACGTCCACCAGTCAGTGAATGTGGACCACCTAGGGATACAATATTGCGATATATGACCTGGAGCATTGAGGGAGGTTTCTCTAGGTCATTGCCTGCGTGGTATAAAGTTAGTTTGGGTTTGTGTGCACAGCACAGATTAGCCGTCAGACATGTGTGACAAGCTACTACTGACAGCACGCAGGCAGCTCCACACTCTTCCACGCAGGCTGGTCCAATGGTTTGTGTGTGCCGTGCACAGATTGGACCTCAGAATAGTGCAACAAGCTGCTGCATGGAGCATTACTTTCATCTGCTGTTGTAACTGAACGTTGTGCTGTGTTTCTCTGCTGTCTTCTAAGGGAACCGTGTACACTGCACTGTGTTTATCTGCCAGGTGGCACAACAGAACAACAAAAAGGTATATAGTATCAAGACCAGCACCAAATACTGAGAAAAGGGGGACACCTATAACACCAGCAACACACTGCAAAATCTCAAAGTAATCTCTATATATAGGTGCAACAACAACGGTATGAGGAGATGGCTCACAGTTCTAAAGTTTGTTAGATGTACTCTCCAAGGTTCTAAAAGAGAATGCTGCTGATCTTATAGATGAACCACAGGAATAGTGTGTAGATTCTCTGCAGTACAGAGTAATAGAGGGAGTAGCTGTAGTGGCTTCTGTGCACATAGTTACTGCTTCTCCCGAACGTGTCGTCTCCAGCAGTGGCTTGTTACCGGTCTTGGTTACCAATCCTCGTTTTCCATTCCATTGTTGTGTGTTCCAAACAGTGGATATGTGAAAATAGGGGAACAGATGGCTGCTTATAGTGTAAAAAACTTTTTTATTTCCAAGGTAAATAAAGGATAAAATATATATTCCCAATTAGGTGGTGATTTATAAAGGGAACTATTATAATCTGGTGAAAGTATCTATTTAGTCAGATGAATATAAGATAACAATTGGTTGTGAACACACCTAAATCCCTATTAAAACACTAATTGGCTTGGGAGGAAATACCCACAGTGTATGTATATTCCTAAGTGGTAATGCACTTTATTTCCCATTTAAGGGATAGGAGGTCCAATAAATAACAGAAAATATTTGATGTAAAAAGAATACATGAAAGTGGCCACACTTACACTATCATATAAACTACATTTTCAGTATTGCATGTTAGGAACTGCTTAATTTCATATTTTACTCATCTGGCCTGTGTGTAATCGACATACTTTCCATGTGACACAACGATGGAAATTTTTGTTAATAAACTGGGTGGATGATTGATGAGCTTATGGTATGCACTATGTGTGTGTTGATTTCCCAAATTTCTAGCTCGTTTATAAATACATTTTGGTCTAAATGGAATTATATTTTTAGTACAGGGTTGTTCAGTAACAAATACCAGTTGTTTCTAATGATTTTTTCTAGAGCTGAATTGGGTAATAAAGGCTGTATTAACCTGGGCATTTTCCATCTTCTTCTGTTTAGATTTCAGAGTATTTCTATCTATTTGTCCTACCTCACTGATGCTTTCATCCAAAATATTGCCTTCATATCCCTTTTCTAAAAAAATTTCTTTCAAAATAAGTGATGGTTATGAAATCCATCATCATGTCTCCTGTTTCTTTGGAACTGTACCTTTGGGATGTTTTTAATCCAACTGGTATGGCAACTGGTAGTTTTGATGAATTAATTATAATCTGTGGGCTTCATATAATTTTTTACTTTCAGGCTGCCGCCTTCCGCACACACTGTTATGTCTACAAAATTGACTTTGTCCTGGCTCACATCGAAAGTTAAAACAATATTCTTATTATTATTATTTAGAAAGTTACAACATTATTCTAAAGGCCTCTCTTGGTCCTGTCCATACAAACAGGTTATGATCAATACAGCGAATCCATTTATGGGCAATTGAAACTGTCTCTCTCTCCAATGCGGCTAAAAATATATTTGCATAACTGGGGGCCAATTTGGGCCCCATAGCAGTCTCAGTTTTTTGCAAGTCAAATTTGTCCTAAAAATAAAAATAATGATTTTCTAAAATAAAATGGCAGTGTGTACAATGAATTCTGTAAAATCTTCCAAATTTTCTATAAATGATTTCATACTATTAATGCCATCCATATGGTTAATAAAAGTATACAGTGAGGATCTTAATCCCATATATAGCCCTCAACTTTTTGAATAACTGATACTGTGTCCTTCACATAAGATTCTGTTTTGAATACCAAAGGTTGGAGTGTGATATCCAATAATTGTGACAGTTTGGATGTTACAGAATCAATACCTACCACGATAGGCCTTCCAAGAGGGTTCTCTAAATGTGTATTTTTGGTAAGGTGTAAAGGACAGGTATTACTGGGGTTGTTATAGTTAAAAAGTGACACAAGGCCTAGGTGTATTAACTGTCCAGACTCTTTTTGCTATCTCTGTGGTGAGTCAACACCGGCAGAAACAGCATTTGACTCGTCTCGTGAAGCAGTGCTACAAATTTTATTCTGGTTGCAAAGTCGGTGACCAAGACAAAGAGTGGGCTCATGTTTTTTGTGTCACCTGTGTCAGGCTCCTCACAGGCTGGTCAAAGGATTCTCGGCACATGATTTTCACTATTTCAGTGATTTGAGGGGAACCGATAGACCACTGCACAGACTGTTACTTTTCAGCTTTAAGTCATACCATGACATACCCAGATTCACTGTACACCACAAGGCCTGTGCCTCAAAGTGAAGTAATGTCCATGTCAAGGTCTCCAAAAGGGAGTGATGAACCAGAAAAGGAGCCTGCAGGGCACAACTATAATCAGGCAAGTGTTGACCCAAGCTTTGAGTCTCCCAGTTCATCTTCTAAACCACATTTATGGAGCCAAGGAGAGCTCAATGACCTTGTTCGGAATTTGAAGCTCCTATGCAAGCATAACTTTTGTGCTCCTGATTAAAGGGCTAGAACATCAGAATAAATCTTAAGTATGTGTTTTCAGACAGACATAGTGACTTGTCATTTGCCACAATGTTAAATCTGTCATTGAGGCACTGGAAATAAGACAGAGAATTGACATCTGTTTGTCGATTCCTCTAAAGTAAGCTTGAAAGCTATGAGAGCATGAAGCCTCCGCTAAGAAAAAATACGAAGTGCACCAATGGTGTCTATGGTGACCTAAAAGTAATTTCGCTCTTGTTGTGACTACAGCTTAGGTCCATCAACAACTGCTGTTTTCTGTGTAAGACAGCAGAGACCTTATAAACCATTACATTCAGAAGCAATGGCCCAAGCGAACCTCACTAACCTTGGGAGTGAACAATTTTGTCAGTGTCCCACGTGTTGATCCACAGAAAATCTATCTGCCCCCATTCCATATAAAGCTGGGCCTTGCCAAGAACTTCATAAAAGCACTGAAACAGATTGGGCTTGGCTTTGCCTTGTAAAGAAAGAATTTCTGAGGGTCAGCAAGGCAAACCTCAAAGAGTGGATCTACGTAGGTCAAATAAGAGAATCGATGCTCAACTGGCGCGTCAATGGCCTGCTTTGTCCTGCCTAAAAAGCTGCATGGAAGGCTATGCCAGAACTTCTTAAGGAACCATAAGACAGCAAACCACAAAGAGATGGTGGACCATATCGTAACGGCTTATAAGACCATGTGGATTCAAAATATCTCTGAAAAAGTTCCACTGGGACATTTTCATGCTGGACCCTTAAAAGGAACGCTCCAGAGGCATCCCAATCCCTGGAAAATCAAGCTGTTTATTGGATACTGCCTGCTGTGAACAATAATCACTAGCGTATGGCCAGTTTATGCAATATTAGAAAGTCAAGAAGACGCATTTGTCTGATCAACACATGACAAATGAGCAAGTCCACAACACACCCACAACTCTGGAATAATGCTCACATAATCTGAATAATTGTTTAAAGGTCTAGTCGTTTGGCTATTTATGTTGAATAGATTAAAATCTTTTTTTAATAATTTTAATACACAATCTTTTAGGATCCAAATTACTTTACATCCTTAGAATAAAATGCTTATTGGTTCATCATTAAATATAAATGAAGAAAATATTCTTTAATGTTAAGAAATGGCAATAAGCAGGGTAGACTTACAATAATCCAGAAGTATTCTTCAGCTCACTAATGTTTTTCTCTGGTACTTTACCACCACTGAACCATTTCTTTGTGGCAGAAAATAATGACCGACTCAATCCCTTTCTGGATATTAACTGAAATAAAAACAGATTTGTAATACAACTGGTGCTAGGCTGTGTTTCTAAAAAGATAACGGACTATGCAAAGATACCATTATTAGATTTGTTTTCTGCTATGAATATTCCAGCCTGTAATTAATCTCTATTAGGAGTATCGAACAACTGATCAAATCTTATCCCAACAATGTAAACTCTTTTCTACTCAAAGACCACCAAGTCTGTCTAACTCATCAATGAAGTCTACTTATTTTTAGGATCCAGGATTTTTAAATTGTTTTAACCATTATTAAATATTAGGCTATAAATTGTCTTAAGAACCAATTCTCTTCCTTAGATACAGAATCCTAAAAGATGCAGGTGCTAGTCCCATGTGTAACAGACATACAGAGACTATAGAAGTCTTAGGAGCATTCCACTAACCTGATCATTCAGCTGCCGGATTATCTTTTCAGTGTGTGGTATGAGGCCTCGGAAGGTGAATTCCTGTATGAACTGCCTAATGCGATCATGGTCAGTGAGAGTCAAACAACTGCCATGGGGCATTCCAGTCACTGCTTTCTTCGTCTCATTGGTTGAACCCAATGGCTTCCTATTATCAAGTCCATCAAAACTACCACCTGCATCCCCCAGCTGGTCAAGCGGATGAGTCTTTATACTGTTTGACAAAGCATCTACAAATGAAAGAAACAAGATATTTATTAGATCTTTTATAATAAAACGCTACATTTCTTTATACTTCAACCATGAAGGTTAAGCAATAGTTCATTCTTACCGAATAATCTCATTAACAGTGCCCATTTCATCCAGTTATCATTAACACATATGTAATTACAATAACTGTGCATATTTTGGGATCTTTTGCAATGCACATGCCCTAAAATCCGGTTCACAAATATGCATGTGCTTCATGGTAATATAACATTTAAATGTGTTGTAGGTTGGAAACAAAGAGCAGTCAAAGGTGTTCTTCTGGAGGGATCACACAATTCACTCTCTATTCAGAGTTGAAAGGAATGCAATTGAAACAGCATGAGTAAAACTACTAACACGGGACCAGATCCACACTTCTGCTATGCACCAAAAGCAGCACCAGCGGGGCTCCAAAATAAGATCCCTGCCAAATGCATGAGTGACACTCACCTTGTTCAGAGGACAGAACCCCACTTTTTATTAATCCCATCCATACTTAATTAAAATAGGGTCAGAACAAAAGTCTAGATAAGATGCTGTGTGCAATGCATGTCTACAGTGTAACATTTAAATGCCCAGACCCCTTCCCTTGCACTCACCCAGACAGCACACAAAGGAAAATAAAACCAGTTCTCTAGGTCTCATGGATCCAAATACAACCAGAGGTAGGAGCGTTTACAAATGCACAAAGTGTGCGTTTTATTCCATCCTAGTGATTAGAAGATGCACCCTTTTCATAAGTCTGGACCTGGCTCTATTGGGTTCATACGCACAATGGAAATGGGCAGACTTTCTAAAACAACATGTATAGCTGTGAACAGAGTTCAAATTTTGCCCGCTTTGCAGGTGTGTATATGTATGTATGTATGTATGTATGTATGTATGTATGTATGTATATATATATTTATATATATGTATGCACCTGCAAAGCGACCAAAATTTGAACTCTCTTCACAGCTATATATAGGACTATAAAATTCAATGGTCTGCAACAGGCCCTTCTTCAACTTCATTTTTATTTGTAACCTGGGAGTTTCCAAAGTGAGCTCCTAAATCATAAAACAAGGTGGTAACAAAATCAGGTCATGTATTTTTCTCCACGGCCAGTCATAGTAGAATGTATTGCTCCAATATAGTAGATACACAGAGAGGTGGACCACATAGACATGACCCAAAGGATAGTTATTTAATAGTGCATATGTCTTAAATATCAGTTAAATCTCACTCAAAGACTTCAGTTAAAATTCTAAAAGTTTTTAATGGTACAGTAGGACAAATTCAAATAATAGATTAGGCGAAATATCAAACAACATTAAAAACAACCATGTGATATTGGGTTCAATGTCTGCACAATAAATGCATTTAATGTTACTTACAAAACTCCAAAAGCAAACAGACCCGCTATCTGGGAAGCAGGAACCTATCCCTAGCACATACAAAAGGAGCGGACTCGCGGCCTGCGCTTCACCTTTTCCATGGCTGTATGCTACCCCTCCCTGATCTCTGTCAAACTATAAAATTCAATGGTCTGCAACAGGCCCTTCTTCAACTTCATTTTTATTTGTAACCTGGGAGTTTCCAAAGTGAGCTCCTAAATCATAAAACAAGGTGGTAACAAAATCAGGTCATGTATTTTTCTCCACGGCCAGTCATAGTAGAATGTATTGCTCCAATATAGTAGATACACAGAGAGGTGGACCACATAGACATGACCCAAAGGATAGTTATTTAATAGTGCATATGTCTTACATATCAGTTAAATCTCACTCAAAGACTTCAGTTAAAATCCAAAAAGTTTTTAATGGTACAGTAGGACAAATTCAAATAATAGATTAGGCAAAATATCAAACAACATTAAAAACAACCACGTGATATTGGGTTGAATGTCTGCACAATAAATGCATTTAATGTTACTTACAAAACTCTAAAAGCAAACAGACCCGCTATCTGGGAAGCAGGAACCTATAACTAGCACATACAAAACGAGCGGACTCCCGGCCTGTGCTTCACCTTTTCCATGGCTGTATGCTATCCCTCCCTGATCTCTATCAATCGGGTCAGAGTGGAGTCGCAAGTTGCAAACAGGCGTGTAAGAAAGCAACCCCGCTGCACACGGGAAAGGTGCAAAGTCCAACGCACGCTTAGCTTACTCCAATATAGACTAGGGGCCTGATCCAGAACAACGCTTGTGAGCGAATTTACGTGTGGCGGAGACGTAAAATCGCCTTTTGGTAAGTACTGCGCATGCGCACCATAGAAAATACGCTCAGTAACGTAGCGTAATTGTGAACGTATGGGCCATTCACGTATGTGTCACGTAAATACTTACGTGTGGGCGTGCCAATTTTACGTGAGTCCAAAATACGTCTGAAATACGTTAAGTAGGCGGGGGTTTGTATTTAAAGTGTACAGTATGGGCGTGCTTAGCTGCGTAAATACATGTTGCCCATACGTACATGTGCGGATCACTGCGGTTACATTGCCAAAGTTAAGGTAGGGTTTGGAAAGCGGATATTGACAAAATACATACGTTCAAGGGGTGTTCCGAGGGGAGTGTATAGAATATACGCGCATGAAAATACGCTACGCGAATAAACGTACGGCAAACATAGTTCTGGATCTACCCCTAGGTGCTTAACAACAAAAAAAAGGTATATTAAAAATATGACACCCATTTTGGAAAAGTGAATTATTGGTGTTCTTGTTTAGATGCATATTGAACCGTAAACTGAAATATTCTAACCTTTTGCATTGTGTTCTAAACCATCCACAGAAATGACATGATCCAGATTCTTATTTGGTAAAACACTATTAGAATTATCTTCATAGCATTCCTAGGAAAACAAGATAAAATCATGTAAGCAAATAATACAACTGGTGATGTGCGGCAACATATTGACTATAAGCGAACAGAAGTTTTGGTGTTGTGTGTAGAATAGCCTAAAGCAGGGTACACACGGGAGGGTTATCTATCTGACTATTATCGTTGCAATTACACGATTACTGTCAGAAAGCTTTAAAGTCTTTTCAGTGTTTTGTCAAACAATCCAGAAGAATGGTCAGATACTGCATCAGATTGTTTCATTTGGTTTTCACAAAGTCCTCATTTTAAAAGGTCAACAATGTCCCAACTGCAACTATTTCCATTCATAATTTGCACAGCGCCACCTTGTGGGAGAACATATTGCAGCAAAGGTTTATTAGAACAATTCTTGAAACGATCTACAGGAAGCTAAAGAGCAATGTGTTCAGGGGACATCATTAACCAGACTGGGGCTAGAACCATTATAACGGATTTGAAAAAGATGTAAGATCGTCTTAAAACCCTCAGTGTGTACCCTACTTTATTGTTACAGTAGTCTACAGTTTCAAGACCAAAATCATAAATATGGATTAAAGCAATAACCACAGAAAAACAGGTACACCAGGGAAATGGTGATCCATTGTAATCCATTTATAATTATTATGAGCGGGATATTAGTCTCTAAAAAGAAGAGTATTAATGGAAACATGGGGAAGACTAAGAAAATATATGGGCACCTGGCATACATGAAGCACAGAAACATGAAGTGACATTTGTCAAAAATGTACCTACTAACCCTACTGGCCGGTAGTAGTCATACTAAGCCTAGTAATAAACTACATATGGGTGTACAGATCAGGGAAATAAAGTGCTGGTATAATGCTGTGGTGTGTGGGACACTTGAAATGGGTTAACAGCCCTGTGTTGAAAATATAATGAAGAGCATTTTATCTTTATTTTTTTGTTTACATTACAATACATGTCTTTCTACCATGGACATTATTCTGATAACAGAAGAAATAGTGAATTTAATATTTCTATTAATACAGCTTCCTTGAAGCTATATACAGCTTTAGTATTTAGTAGCCTACTATGAAGAGCATGTTTGTTATAAGGGTACAATTCTGGTGTAGCTTTGACTAATAAAATGAACTTTGGAATGAATCATAAAAATCATAATTTGCCCATTTGTTTGCCTTCTCCTCTACAATAGTGTGATATAGACGGTATAGTCTGTTACTGGTTAATGGCAGTGCTGCTGGGGCATTTTCTTTCCTATGTTTCTGATGCACCTGTTTGCGTGTATATATATATATCTCAATGGAAATCAGTTTCACTAACAAATCATCTTCAACAGTGTTATCTCTTGCCCCTTGTTTCACTTTTGACAGATGACTTCTTATAACATGCCTGATTGTTTATGTTGTTTTTCTGAATGTATTGACTCCAAGGATCGGGTATTTGTTCATCTGTTCCTTTACTGGACGTTCGAGAATTAATTTTAAGTAAGTAGCATCCCTGAGTCCCGTAACGTTGTATCATTTCCTCATAAATTGAATCAGCCCTGAAAAAAACAAAACAAAGAAAAGTGTAAGTGCACAGTTATGACTATGGGGTTTATTTACCATTTATCACATGTTCTGAGTATAGTGGGGACCATAGTGTTACATTCCTATATTATTTCCAGCCTGAAAGCACCCCCTTACTTCAAGCACTTTTTTATATAAAGTGGTAAATAAATACAAAATGGAAATAAAAGAAATGCTTTTAGAATGTTTGTTTTATCTTTACTTTTATGTATATTGTGGTTTATTTTTAGATTTCTTGTAGTGGGGTTTACAATTAGCACTTATATATTCATGGCTGCACTATGTTCTATCACTTGCACTGCTTCTTGTGAACATATAATTAAGCCTTTCTTGCAGTAGTATATGGAAACTTTCTATTGTTCCATTTATTCCCCCTTGACAGGTATGCCATGTGGCTAGGGATAGGGACTATGGGCTGGATCCAGACCTTGTTAAGTGCATGAACTTAGTTACTCAAGGGCTAAACCATGTTGATTTCAGGGGAGTCATATTTCATCTGTTGCAAACATAATTAGAGTTGAGATGTGATGTTTCCTATCCCAAGTCTAAATAACAGTGTGATAGTAAAGCTGGTCAGTATCTGTGTGCAGTAAGCAATTCAAAGATATATCCCTGCATGCAAAGAATACAAGTAACTTGACTCCCACTGCAATCAACATGGTTTAGCTCAAGAGCAACTAATTTCAAGCACTTAAGTTTGGATCCAGCCCCTCTGTTTAATGTTGTTTGTCTCTTCCAGGCTCTCTCCATTTTGCCTAACCAGTGTTATCACACCTCCACTGTGGGTTTCCTCCTTATATATACAATGGAACACCGGCGCTTCACCTAGTCTAAGCGCAGCTGTCACAATCAGGAGCCTACTCCTGCACAGAAACACATTAGCAAAAGGAAAGAAAGTGCTGAATTAGACCAAAAAGTCTGATTTTATAAAGGAAAATATGTACTGCATAGGCTGATTAGATACACTGGTTCTGTTTAAAAACTAACAATTTATTAAACAACATTCAATAATAATTAGCACCAGAGGTAAAAGGTACACAGTTAGGAACTGATTCAGGTACGCAATTGTACACAGGCATGCCGCAAGGAAACACCCATGACACTCCCCTAACTCATTATTACAAAAGAAAATCCCGCACTGTGTGCAAGGATATAATAACCTCGCCTATATTATCTGAAAATTCAATTTAGAAAAATGTGAGGGTGCAACTTTAACAGTAATAGTTATCACGATAAGCAAAAGAGAAAAAGGACCATCTTATTCAAAGTGCACATATATCAACACCATAATAGAGAAAAATAAGTACAAAATGTATTTATCAAAGACAAACAGCAAACAATACAAAAAGGTTAGTAGCTACAATTACATCAAATAATGATACTATTAAAAGACCAGGTGTTCCAGGATAAGAAATCCAAAATTTTAGCTCATATTAAAAAATAATAATAACAATTAATTCCCCTCTAATTACTGTGAAGTCTCTAATATGACATTTTTATTGCACAGACCCCGGTTATATATCTGCCCCTTAATGCCAGCCTCCATATCTGCCCCTTAATGCCAGCCTCCATATCTGCCCCTTAATGCCAGCCTCCATATCTGCCCCTTAATGCCAGCCTCCATATCTGCCCCTTAATGCCAGCCTCCATATCTGCCCCTTAATGCCAGCCTCCATATCTGCCCCTTAATGCCAGCCTCCATATCTGCCCCTTAATGCCAGCCTCCATATCTGCCCCTTAATGCCAGCCTCCATATCTGCCCCTTAATGCCAGCCTCCATTTATTTCTTTTCTCACTTCCCTTTGATGTCTTCTGCCTTTCCCTCCTTTCCTTCTGCTGTCCCTCCGGCGGTCTCTGCGTCTGTCAGGCTCTGCAGCTGTGCCTCTGGCTCTCTCCCTCGCATCACGCGCTGCACAAAGACGTTGCGTGACCTAAGGTCAGCTCTACGTCATTGTGCAGCTCACACCGCGTGGGAGACAGCCGGAAGCAGAGCTGCGGGGAAGAGAGCATGACACAGACGCAGGGAACGCCGGAGGTGCAGCAAAGGTAAGTTCAATGTAGCATCCATGTATTTTTTTTCCCTCACTCGAGTATAAGCTGAGGGGGGCTTTTTTAGCATAAAAAATGTGCTGAAAAACTCGGCTTATACACGAGTATATACGGTAATTAGCACCCCTTACTTTGAAAAATGGTATAGCTGAGCTGTACACTTGCACCTTTTTTACCCTTACTCCCAAACTCTGAATCAGCCCCTACATTTATTGATATGCTTTAAATTGTTCACATTTTAATTAAGAACAGAAATTCAACAATCAAAGGGTGGCTTACATGCAGCAACCATCAACTGAACCACTTAATTAAACCAAGGTCTCTTTCATCAATCGACCCGGTAGCTTAAATAGCCAACATTTTGCTTGAAAAAAATCATTCCTAGTTATGAAAACTCTGTTTCCAGACACTCCACAGCATGGATTCCATCTACCACATTTTTAGCACAACTTGGACTATTACCATTACTATTACGGTGTGATACAGAGATTCGCTGCCGCTAAAGGAAGTCATTACCATCATTATTCCTGATTTATACGGTATTCTATTGTATCAATTAAATGCTGTAATATGAATGTATTTTTAACTATCCTAAGATTGTTATCTTTTATCCCTATTTTACAAAAAGTGAACTGTGACCAGCAACACTGGTAACAGAGCCCTTACATTGAGTTTCACAATTTTGGCACAAGCACGAAATTATTATTGGAGTGCTGTCACACTGACGTTTATTGGTATAAATTGTACTGCCATTCTTAAAGATTGACCCGAAGAGGTTTATTATATATTATCTTTTTCCACTTTTACCAAGCAAGCAGGCTAGCCCGCTGTGTGATATACAGCACTAGCCCTATGTATCAATCCCCAATATCCTATAGAGTGTAAGCTTGTGAACAGGGCCCTCTCACCTACCCATTGTCTGTTACCACCCAGTCTTGGTGTTATGATTGTTAAAATTGTTAAGTGTTAAGTAATCTGATTGCACTATATTAAAAACATGTTAATAAATAATGCGTAGTAGCTATTATCGGTAATTTAGGGACGTATATGTAATATGTCCGCGGTTGTGAATCTGGGCCTAAAAAAACTATGTTTTTCTATCCTATTGATTCTAGAGCTCTGGCAAATAAGGATGAGTTGCTGCATATAGAGATCGATCACACTTAATCTCTCCTCCGTCATTAGCAGTATGAAAGGAAGATGTCCAGTAACGTCATGATGTGATGCCATTATTATATTATCTTTTTCGGGGAGGGGGGGTGTTAGTGCATTTCTAAAATGCTGAATTCTCAACTCACCTTTTCTCATCGCCCACACTGACATCATGCAGCAGAACGTAATATTTCAATGTATTGGGTGTAAACCACTTGGGATAGGAATAGTCAGTACTATGCTGAATACGATGCTGCTCTTGTGATAGCTTAAGGAACTGTTCCACGGGCTCAGGTTCATGTGAAGAAACAACTAACATACCTAGAAAGATTGTTAAGCCAAAATAATGGAGGATTAAAGAAGACAGAGTATGTGTTAAGAGGAAGCACTAGACATCAGCATCTGTCAAATGCATACCTTAATCATAATAGTACGTGGTATTAACATGATAGTAATGACCATTAAGAAACTAAGGATATTTATGATTTAGATTTTTACCTGCCCTAAATGCAAAAGCTTTAAAATAAAAATTACAATTAGAAATGACTTATGGCATATCTGATTTAAAGCTATAATCTGCACTATTCCAGGAGATGGCTTACTTCTTGGAGAAAAATGTTTTACTTTGCATTAAAAATAATGAATTAAAAAAATCTGCTAATTTTTTTTGACCAGAATGAACTTTTCTTTGCAATGACATGTTATTTTCCCTGACAGTTTTATAATATCAAAGATCAGTCTGAATCTATACTCCATATCATAAGATGACTTTATATAAGAGCAGAAATACTTTAGTCGCTTATTGTGTAGTTCTTTTTCAGCATTACAGCATATGCCACTGTATGAGATGTCATTAAACTAAAATCTTCTTAACAAGCATATTAATAAAAACAGGAAGCCAACTTATTTTTGTCCCCAGAACTACATGTTTTAGTACTTAAACATAGAGGCTGATAGATGGCTTTGTATGAAGACATAACAGGCAATTTACAGGTAACAACCATATAGCAATCTATCGGATATGTAGAATAAAGCCAAAAGGTGCAGAATGCTAATAATAACGAATAGTAGTAATTTTTACTCCCTAATTTGACATTTTTGAATGCTGCCTCACCAGAACATACGTGGCTGTAAAAAACACAAGAGAAAATGGGACAATTTTTATAAATACTACTGCACCCTGGGTAAATACCTTTTATAGTCACTGCAGGAATTCTCCGCTACATGAAGAATATAGAGCTAAAAGGCTACATCTTTATCATAGTAATAAATTCATAAAATGCAAAAAAGGATACAGGCCAAATAATGGTTCAGGAATTCATGATCTGAGGCTGGCATATACTGAAAAAAGCTCTCCCGATAGCACTCAAACCACGTTGTAGTTGCTGTAGTAGACAAAGCAAAACATTAAAATGACACTCATACATTTTACAATACGACAAAAAACAATTACCAGAGACATAAGCGTTACTGGAAAAAAAGTCTGGAAGTTGAATTAAAATAGATTTTAGAGAAGCAATCCCAAGAAGAATACACGAATCATAGGCACATCGGACATCGTGTAACAGGCATTTTTTTGTTTTTAAGAATGCTCTTACTGTACTATCCCCACCATGACATGGAGGGAGTCTGAGAGCTATGTTCTAATATACTATACAATAAATACAACACCACAAAAATTAGAAAAGCATAAATCCTACGTGGGATTGCTGCTTTAATGAAAAAAGAGAATAGCTTTCTTTCACAAAACAACCTTTGCTACATCTTAAAAGGATTCTAAATGGAAGAGGAGGAGTTGTCATAACTATAAGCCCATATGAACACAATTTACATTGGCTAAAATAGCAGCAAAATTAAACAAATTATTCAGATAAAAAGTTTGATTATTAGCTACATTTTCTCAAATGATGCATTAACCTGCACAAAACTTACATGAAGAGACATAGCTTTAATAACTAGTTCGCTCTAAGAGCCTGACCCATAGCAGTTGCTGTGTTTTTGCAGAGACCAGTCACCAGGTTAGTCACAATGAAGCCATCTTCAATATACTTATTGATAAACAGATATTAGAGTGTTCCCTATAAGAGATGCACTGACGCTAGAGGTGTGCTTACCATGATAAAGCTAAATGGTGAAAAAAATGTATGCTCTACAAATATAGATAAAAATCATTTTAATGAGACTGTGAGCATCTATGGTGCCCCCTCCTTGCTGACAGAATACTTCTTGTTTGGTCCTCTTTCTACTCCTCATTTTTGAGGTCTTGAAATTACAACACTTTAAGGTCTTGAATAAAAGCAACTGGCTTATAACCACTGGGTTCGCCGCTATATGCAATGTTTCTTTTTTAAATTAATGGACAGTTTAGTAGCTTTATATTAGGGAGGAGGGAGAAAGGTAATGGGGAGACAGAGAAAGAGGGTATGGAGACACAGATTTTACCACAGTAAAAGCAAAAAAATGTAAAGTAAAGAGACGAAACAGCCACCGAAGAATGAAATGAAATTAGAAGAAACAAAGACACAGGCTACCATGTAACTGCAGTACAGGATCACCTGTAATGCAACATGGCAAAGTTGGATGTAATTCCTTTATCAATTTTTTTTACTTTGGTTAAAAAAAATGATGATAGATAGATAGATAGATAGATAGATAGATAGATAGATAGATAGATAGATAGATAGATAGATAGATAGATAGCCAGCCATTTGCAGGTTAAGATAAGCTGTTGTTGCTGCTTGTCAATGTCTAAGTTGGATAATAAACATACATTTTCTGCCACAAATGGTAAGTGTCATCTACACTCTGATTTGTTTACTGCTTTTTTAAGCTTGGAGCTGCAGCCCATTGTTTTTGATTAGAAGATAGCTGGCCTATACAGCTAGACAAGTCCTTAGCCAAAGTTCGCCCAAAACCTATTTCCGGAATATCATAGTATCCCCCATCTTCTGCTGCTTATAGCGACTGCAAAGAGAAAAGCCTTCGAAAGCGCAATTCCAACGTATTGTGCGGAGCTTCTCTCCAAGCAGTTTCAGCAGCGACTGATTATAGGGGCTGCATGATTACCCATGAATCAAGCTCCATGGTCAAATTCACTCATTAAATATCTTACTAAAACAAACAAGCTCAGATTTCCAAAGGCTCTATTCCCCTACTGGAAGATTGCACACATCGTGCCCACTTGAACTGCAAAACATCCCCTTCTATTAGAATATTTGTATCATCCACATTACGCAGTAAACAGGGCCAGCGCAATGTGGTTAATGTTGTATTTGGTATTTGTGGCCATACAAAGTCCTATTTTAAAAACATTACAAAAAAAGAAGTAAAAAATAAATAACTCACCTTCCCCCTAAGAATCATAATAAAACTTTAACCCGCTGCACTACAGGTCATGGCTATGTCATGACTGGGTTTCATAACATGCAGGTGCTTGTAGTACTCCAAACACCAGAATGCTCATGGCTGCAAAGACATGCCAGCAAGTGCCAGCATGCCTTGACACCAAGCTTAGCTGAGGCATGTAGTGCCCCCAGAAAATAAAAACGCTAATATTTCAAAAAATTATTAGGGAATAAAAACTTTTCCCACGTTGTCCCAAGTTATAAATAAAGGTCCCGGTCAGCAAAGTGTCATTCACAGAATGGCCAGACCTGCGAGTCTCTACAAGGATTTATTTATTTATTTTCCAGGCCTAAAGCTGGCCATACACTAGAGCGATTATCGCTCCCAGCATGTGGCTGCCGATAAACGGGACGATTTCCCCATGGGGAAAGGTCCCGATATCGGCACAATACACTGCCACAGGCTGGACGCCACACTCTCTGCTGGAGAGCAA
>WWET01000891.1:175165-186159 GCA_011038615.1 Limnodynastes dumerilii | reverse complement strand
TGAACATCCTGCTTTTGGTATAGTATGAAAAGCGCTTATTTTTTTTTTTTTTTTGTGGTTTTATTTTTATTTTTTTTTATATTTATTTATATAAGACCAGCATTTTCATTTTCTGTGGGCACTATAGGCTGAAGCTAGCCCCGATGTAAGGGAATGCTGGCGCTTGTGATTCCTCACATGCCATCATACACTGGCAGCCATGGGCATGCTGGTGATTGGCGTACTCAAGGTTTTTTTAATGGCAGACTGAGTTTGCTGCAGCCTGTAGTGAATCTACAAAAGTGTGTATTTAACATTTTATTAACTTGAGATAAATTCGTTTTTTTATTTATATTAAACAACATTTTAATTCACACCTCTCACAAATTATAATGCACGTTTTTTGGGATCAATATGCAGCGGTTTTCATAACATCACAAGGATGTTGAGCAATTTAATAGGAAGTATGGTTTTACATATTCTATTGCAATAAAATGCTGCCATGTAAACATTGCATGCATTCTATATGTAAATTAGCTAATATCACAACCAAACCACACATTGCACTGCACTGAATCAGGCCCCAAAAATTGGATGTTGATATTTATTAATATTAGAACCTCTTGAAGTAAACTTTTTCCATAATTATGCATCAATTTATGGCAATGTCAGGATTGAAAAGTAAATTCTAAACTACTTTTATCTGTTTCTTTAAACTTTAAATTGAACATCTACTGTAAATTAAAATTACTGTAATATATTTGAATTCAATTGACTAATTTCAAATGGTTGTGGTTAGTTGTTTCCTATCAGTAGCTTTCCTATCCCTAATCTATGTAAACAGTGGGAATTCCTTACACTAGCTTGTTGTATTTTGAGAAATGTTTAACCCAATAAGCACCATTAACCAGTGATGTCAGGTCTGCGGGGTTTGAATGAGTAGTCAATCAGGCACTGGGATTGCCGCCTTCACACTGTCCCTTGGGCAGCAGATACTTGCCAAATTCTCAAGCTCTTACGTCTGAAGTAGGAGGGTGAATATTTACCTAAACAAAGACCACTTGAATACTAGGACAGACAAAACAAAGTATTAACATTTACTCCATGATCCCAGTGGAAACGCCAACCTACAAAGGCTACTAGAACAGTGATAGTGTTGTTACAGATCCAATACCATTTGGCAGATCCTTCCAGACAGGTACCTTGATATATGTTATGGGTGTCAATCATTCATATTCCATTATTATTATTATTGTTTATTTATAAGGCGCCATGGGTATCCGCAGCACCGTACAAAATAAATCAAAATACAGTACAGACATACAGGGCAGGGATGGACAGCAACAGTACATAATAAAATACAATCTAAGTATAAAAACATCACAAAAACACAGTAAGTGAAGCAACCACAGAACACCAGGGAAAATGCGAGGTGTCAAGCTTGGTAGATCAGGGAGGAGGAGATAAAGTGCAGTGAGAGTGAGCCACCAGGTGGGGATGGGGTAAAAGGGTAGCAGAGGGGGACAAGAGGGTACGAAGTGAGAGGGGAGTGGTGGAGGAGGGAAAAAGACTAGGATAAAGGACCCTGCTCACATGAGGTAACACGCTATGTTGGAGGGAAGTACTTACAGAAGACATAAGGAGGGGGAAGGAAGGGAAAAAAAAAAAAAAGGATAGATGTAGGATGCAGTGAGGATGGCAAGTGGAAGAGGGGTAGGCTAGCCTGAACAGGTGTGTTTTGAGTGAATGCTTGAAGACATGCAATGTGGGGGAGAGTCTGACTGAAGAAGGAAAGTCATTCCAGTGCAGAGGTGCAGCATGGGAAAAGGGCGCAGTACGGGAGAAGTCCTGGATATGGATGTGAGACGTGGTGATCAGTAAAGAGGTCAGACAGCGCTGGTTAGCAGAATGGGGAGGGCGGCAAGGGGTGTGCATGTTGATGAGGGAAGAGAGGTAGGGAGCAGTGGATGAGGATATGGCCTTAAAGGTGAGGATAAGGAGTTTAAAGAGAGGTCTGAAGCGGACAGGAAGCCAGTGGAGGGTTTGACATAAAGGAGAGGCCGAGGTAAAGCAGCGTGAGATGAAGATGAACCTGGAAGCAGCATTGAGTATAGATTGAAGGGGGGCAAGACGGGTGAGAGGGAGACCTACGAGGAGGTTACAATAGTCGAGGCGTGATATGACTAGAGAATGGATGAGGGTTTTAGTAGCTTCATTGGTGAGGAAGGGATGGATGCATGCAACGTTGTGTGCAATTATGCCACTACAGGTGCTGATGACTTGTGTTCTAGTTTAGAAGCCAAAGCTAATTATCTAGTTGGGAGTAGTGTGATTTTAATCTAATTAAAATTTGGGTGGAGAAACCCTTAAAAATAGAAAATAAAAGACAATAATAATAATAATAATAATAATAATATTAACATTAAATAGATTTAAAAGGTAAATACTGTGATCCCTCAATACATCGCCTCTCACCTGCTGTCTGTTATATTCTTTCATACAAAACAAAATGAAGTCGGTTCCATACAAAATCTAGTAGTGTTCATTTGGAGTAGGGAAAAAAATAAATTTTAAAACCCAGACTAAATATAATATTCAAACTCCTACAAATTATTTAGGATGCATTTCACAGTTTCTGTTTCTATTATCTTTAAATAATACTAAGCAGCAAGCTGTTTTATATTAAGGGTGTGATATACACATGTATACGTGCAATAAGTGTTGATTCAGGATAGGACTGTATTAGTGATGTATATACTATGGACGAGGACCAGTCCGTTATGCGGTACAATACACTGAGTGTGGGTTTACTTTCACATGAGCCAAGAAACGTGTTTATTATTTTCCCTGGATTGAGGGAGTTGTGCTGAGCACATATAGTAGAATGTAGTTGATCATAGGTACAGTCAAGTTTTTATGCATTCAGCAAAACTACATTAAAATGAACCAGAAGGAGTTCTTGTGCATCTTAAATAACTTAATATCAAATATAATACCTACATAAAACAAACACAAAACAAATTTACAGCAGGATTTTGGGTAAGGCCTAAAAGGTTGATGGCATGGCACAACGAGTCATACAGCTTAAAGTAATACACCTTGTACTCTTAAATAGGGTGTACAGGTATTTCCAGTATCATTTACTATGCAGTACGAGGAAGCCACACTACAAAAATAAAGTACCCTATTCACAACTTATGTCAAACTGCCCCTGGTGGGGGTCGAAAAATCACTTTTGTAAAAGTTAAATAACTTTGTTAGCTACTATAAAGAGCATTTGTACATATCTCCACAATCTATACTGCAAACACAGGCTTTATGAAGAGTATTACAAGACTGCGTTTCGTTCTGGACAAAAAATTCAAAGTAAATGTATCACACAACAAGAAATCTCCCCAAACTTCATTACCGGAGTCACGCCTAACCATAAAGATTTGCTACATCGTTCTAACCCAGACATAGGAATTACATTTCTACTCTGCTATATCAGATTGTCTTCTAAAACAAAATGCAGACATACATATTAGGAGCCCTTTGATGGACATTTGTTTCTCTGTACCCTGTGTCACCTGGGCAGGTCTAACGGGAGACGTTTATATTGCTGTATAAATAGAAATGGATAGTACTATACTATTCTCTAGTTTGACTTATTCAACCAATAGTCCTCAAAGACTTTCATAGCTACCCACCTTTCTCTAAAATCAGCCTATTGTATTACATCTTTAATAGTGTTTGGACAAAGAACATTTTTATTCTATAGAAACATCAATAGTTCTTATCATATAAATAAATGGATAATTCTTGCTAAGAGTAAATATTTCTAGTAGCTAAAAACCCTATACACGTACAAAACAAATTATAAAAGTACATTTAGAGCATTCAAGCATTTTTTTTAGAGGGTAATGTTAGTAGATTTACATAAAATCAGTAAGAGCAAAAATAACCATCACCATAAATTGCATTTTACAAAATGTAAGAAAATACACAGCTAGATTAAGAGGCTGCTAGATAGTGCTAGCACAACGGTAGAGGAATGAGGACTAAAAACGTACATGGATTAGGTTGAGGGCAGTTGTTTTTAAGCCCCAGTCACAATACTACCTGAATAAAACTTGGACTTGTTGAGTTCCGTCAATGTGTCTTTCCAATTATTGTACCAAGGGACACTAGCTTTAAGAGAGCGATCTGACAGAGAGAACATGACATTATTGAGCTAAAGATATACATTACACTGTGATCTACACATATATATATATATATAACGAAGATGCCTGATTGGGAAAGGGACACAAGGCAGATGTGGTATTTTACAAACTGTGAATTATTATTATATGTAGAAAGGGCTAAAAGTAGAAAACAAATGTAAATTTCACGTATTGGTACAATATAACTATTCATAGAACATTATTCATAATTCTGTTTTACGCTCACAGATCAAAAATGTCAGTACATAAAAAGATATAGGCAGACACACAGCGAAACCTCCCAAAAAATGTTTAAAAAAGTACAAATGTATGTATATTATAGTCACCATAAAATGATGGTGGAGAAGGGCTGGACATATTGGTCTAATTGAGATGCAACATTTATACATTGGCAAAAAAATGCAGCAATTTGGGGGCAAGGGAGGTAAATATGTATTAGCTCATCTCTAAATTGTAAACAATAAAAGCTGTAATATGGAGAAAATGTACTTTTTTTGGCTTTTGCATGTAACACTGAATAAGCCCCAGTAAGTCCTACATTCCAGTCAGTGGCAATAGCTGGTATGCAGAAAACTGTGCAGACCATTTTTCAACTACACAAGCTTTGCTACAAGGGGATTTAACTGCATAAATGTATTATTTACATATTTGGGTATTAAAAATACCTAGCAAACCCTAGATTTTCCATAACCTCTACAATTTACAAACCTGTGAAACTTACCAATTCCAAATGGCATGCAAAAGAAATACAAAAGTATTAGGCATTATAAGACAAACCTCAGATATAACAAAAGAAAACACAACCACCTACTTTGCTCTGCCAAGCAAGGTTTCTGTGTCAGAGGAAACAAAAGCCAAGAGGCGCAATAGGGAGCAGAAAGAAATGGACTAGTGGTTCTGCAGGGTTGGTTATAAGAGTTTGGAAATAAAAATACAGGCTTTACTTTGCTATACTCGCCGTATGTTAAGGTTTCAGGAACATCTACACATACTATTCCTTTTTTATTGATTTTTACAAATCTATTAGGAATTTGATTGTAAATACATTATGGTTACAATTAAATTCCTCTCCACATGGATACAATGATTGTAACTACATAGCATAGCTGATTCAGTTATCCTCAACAAAGACCCCATGCTTAAGAACCTGGAGGAAATACTAAGTTACATCACTGGGATTTCCTGTTACACATGTAGAAGCAGTTTAGTGGCATTACAATGCACCAAAAACATTCAGCTGTTTAAAAAGATTGAGGTGTCAGGAAGCAAACAAACCCTGCATCTCACAGCTGTGGTTGACACTCAGCAGATGGACAGGGAACGGGGGGAGGCTGACCACTACTTCAAAATTAAAAATGGTTTATCTGTCATTATACATAAAAATAACAATTTTTGTTGTAAGCAATAATGTAAGCATATCATTGAAGTATTACTTTACAGGCATATATTTACCCCGAAAATTAAATACTTGGCTAAAGGGCTTAATAAATATTGTAAGCACATTATTTCACACAGGCATGTTTTCTGTGCAAAAAATGGCTATAAACAGTTGCTTGCAGCGTGAACAATGTTTATTTATGGCTGAAGGCTGGTTATGTTTGTAAGCTAAAGTTGGTAAGTGAATTGATTTGTTAGTAATAACTAGTTGAATAGTGCTGCATGCATTTAAAAGCAGCACAGGCACCCTGTGCAACTACAAATTCCAGCATGTTTTGTCAGCTCTGGCTAAGCTATTTTAATATGCTGGGACTTGTGGTTTTACAAGACCTGGAGCACAATCATTTGCCAATGCCTGCTCTAAAACAGTTCATTTCCAATACCATTGAATGGATTGGATGTCGAGTATCAAAAATAATAATAATTCAAATACACTTCCATTCCTACATATAGCTTAAAGACCATTTTCGATGATCTGTGCCCCACTATTAGTCCACTCCAACACACTTTTACTTACTGAAGTCTAGGCTATAAGCCTGTGAAGAGTCGAAGCTGATATGCCAGCTTCACACTACATGGAGCTTCTCTCTGTAGTTTCAATGCGCATGGGAAAAAGGGGTTTCAGGCGATAAACTGCAACTTCTCCCTTATTTCCTCCTGCCACTGACAGTCAAAATTACTAGGCGCCAAGATGACCTAGTGCCCGGGATTAGTCAAGTAAAGAAATATAGCCTTACATTAAATCAATCTGACGTTGACCACTCAGATAATGACGGTCATATCCATTTTGCCATCTTTAATTTCTGCATATAGCATTTCCTTGGATTTTTCTCATTTTAAGGTAAAAGTAAATGGTTGCTCCAACAAAGATCGAAGAACCCTCAAAATATTGAAGAATTAAAAAAATAAATACACTGTTTACAAACATTCAAGCTTCACTATGATGCCACAAATATAAAAATCTTAGTATCTAGACGTTGTAAAATTAAGTAACAAATTAGGCATTATATTAGAATATCAGAAATGTATCAACCTCAACCAGCATTTCATCAAAATGAATAATGAAAATAAGCGTACTATTAAAACAGCAGAACAAAATTTCCTAAAACAAAGGGCTGGATCCTGAACTCCAGTCGACAGTGAACTTATGCAAGTCATTTGCGCAAGTCCCCTGTCTGGAAACAACTGCGCATGCGCGTGCCAGATGTTCCCTGTGCGTAAGTACTAACGTACATAACGCATATTAGTACTTACGATAAAGGGGCAGACCCTTCACCTACGATGGCTGTATCCCCGCATAGGCAGGGGTAGCCATGTAAATGAGGGGTTAGGGGGTCGGGGGTGAGGGAAGGCCCGTTATGACTAGTGTCCAGATTTCCTACAGACAGCGGGAGTGTAGGGGGGCGTGCACTCCCTGCTACGGGACCGCACCTACGGACCACTGAGCGCACGTAACGCGTGCGGGGGTCAGGATCTTCCCCATACATAGCAATAAAACATACCTACAAACAGAGACATTCTAAAATGGGTTGGACATATCTGCTGGCACCACTAAATAAATATTATAATTAACTGCATTACAGTGTTTTGTTTTTATTAGCTTCACACATCTTCAATCTTCTTACCAGTCATTCAGACTATATAAATGGATAAAAGAAGTCACTGTGCAGTTTGGTATCATTTTATGCACCACACTGAACACAGAGAAAGATGTCCGAGAAGCTCAGAAAGCAAATTATAAACAAGAATGGTATAGACTGACATCTCCAAGCAGCTTGCTGTTTCTGTGACTACATCATTAAGCAAGTCTGTGGGACCGTAGGCGATTCACCTGGATGTTGCCACAAAAAGTATTTAACAGAAGAATACTGAGAAAATGAGCCAAGGAAAACTTCCAAAAAGATACAAGTTTAGCTCTATGTCCACAGCCAAATACAATGAAGCTTTTAAAGTATACCATAGACCCAGCAATTATAAGCAGCAACAACGCAATGCTATAATATTGCTGCCAGTGTTTATAGACAGTACTCACTGCTTATTTCTGAGTGCTGACTTTAAACAACTTGTCAGCAGGTGACAGCTCCACTGGCAGGGAAGGGGAGCTGCAATCAGATCTGGAGCACTGGGATAGAGCAATCAGTGATGTGCATACGTGCCACAAGCAGGTGGCTGGGGATTGGTCTTCTGGTGCCCTGGGTGAAAAAAGGAGGAGGCTCAAATATGTTTTGGGGCTGCTTTACTGAATGTGAATCAGGACACAATGAAAACTCAAGACTATCAAGACATTCAGGAGTGAAATACACTGCCCAGTGTCCGAGAGCTCTATCAGTCACAGGCCATGGATACGCAAAAGAACCAAAAAATAAGAAATTGACTTTTCTGATTCTTTGAGCCCTGGGGCTAGATTTACTGTGGAAAAGGAAAGGTGAAGTTGCCCATAACAACCAATCAGATTCTAGCTCTCACTTACTTATTACATACTAGAGAATATCAGCTAGAATCTGATTTGCCATGAGCAACATCTCCTCTTTTCCTTTTTCGCAGTTTAGTAAATCTAGCCCCTCATCTGAATCAATGGCACATGTATGGAAAAGACACCCAAACTTGCTGAACAGTTAGCTCAGGAACAGTGGGCCAAACTACATGTCAAAAGGTGCAGAAGTCTAACTGAGAGGTACAGAAATTGCTAAGCCACACTGATTTTCCCTCTAACTGAGAGGTACAGAATGTGCTAAGCCGCACTGATGTTCCCTACAGGTTACACAACCAAATATTAGGTTAAGGGTTCCATCATTTTAAAATTATAAATATTCAGCTGAATCAATATTCAAAAGCAAAGTCGATGCTATTAAATATAGAGTAAACAATGATGGAAGCCAATAACTTTTGCCAGTTTCAAGCTATTTCAGAGAAAAATATGTGTATTTTTGTGGGTACCAACAAATTTGTCCATGTTTGTGCTCATCATTCAGCACATGTTGTGAAACTACAACTCCCAAAATGTTTCAACAGCATAGGTATAGCTTACACCAGGCATAGCTGATGCAACTAGACATTTCATAAAACCTGCAGTGTTGTAGGTTGCCTATGCCTGCAATACACTAAGGAGCTGATGCACTTACAACTTTTTTAAGTGCAAGTGTAGACCTAAGCAAAACCTTGTTGAACTGCAAGGGGAGGCAAATTTAAACTGTGAAAGCAGAATCAGAACTGAGATGTGAAGTTTCCTAAATCAGCTGATTTACAGATTAAACAAAGCTATGAAGTATATTCCCTGCATGCAAAATAATTTAAATTAATTAGCACCCCTTACAATGCAGAATGGTTTAGCCAAGCTGTACATTTGCCTCCGCTTTGTCCTTACTCTCGAACTCTGGATCAGCCTCTATGACTATAACCTTAATTAAATTGTCATTAGAACTATGGGAGAATAACGAAAGACTTGTTACAAGTGTTTTAGGCTAACATTTTACTTAAGGTAACAATACAGAATAAAATAATTCTATTCTTACCACTGATATTCAGGTCATAGTCTCCAGCAGTAATTACATTCGGTACTAAACCTTCCGTTGGTTGGCTGGAGGAGACAACATCATTCAGAAGCTTGCGGATTGCTGCTTGTAGGGGTGGTTGAGTTACTATGTCATTTACTGCTATCTTCAGGTTTTTTATCACATGAAGTTGGTTGCTAGGATCCCGCATATGAACTAAAAAACAAAAGAATACATCATAATAAGCAACCTAAAAGACAAAATAAAAAGCTCTGCAAATAGATCTACTATAATTACATAGAAATAAAAGGGACACAAATGAGCTGAAAAAAACTTCCTTCTTTAACAAGCAACCATCGGTAGTAGATAGAACAAATGAAGTTCCTTTTTTTCATATGCAGGAACCCAGCACAGTTTTAATATTAACGTTAATAAATCAGTGTTTATGAAATCAATAATTTCATAACTAGTCAAAGAAAATCTTAAGATTTTTCTTTCAATAAAGCTCTGGAACACTGTACACCTTGCACAAGGACTCGTTATTCTGAATGATGACACAGCTACCTGCTCTGAAACAGTGTCATGCCCACTTCACACTCCTATAGTACACGCCAGGCAGACCTCACAAACCTGTAGCACACAACATGCTCAACCGGCACACCTGCTGCACTCACCATGCCAACCTTGCATACCTGCAGAATGTACTGTGCCCACCTCACACACCTACAGTACATTGGGTACCTTGCACACCTGCAGCACGCATCATGCCCAACACACACACACCTGTCAATACACACATTGCCCTCCTTACACAGATGCAACACATATCCATCACCCTTCTCCTACAAGCTTTACACACATCCAGTACCCACCGTGTAGAATTGCAACATGCACAATGCCCACCTCGCACACCTTCAGCACACACAGTGCCACCCTGCATAGCTGCTATGCAATCTCCAATTCACACGAAGAAACACATGCTAGAGTGTCACACCATCAACTTAGGAAGCTCTGTTGTACGATGCTGGTATAACCCAGTATCATCAGATCCATGATGACAATGATGAGGCAATGGTGTCCTTGCAGTAAACACTCACCCTCAGTGCTGAGTCTGCAAAAGGGCCGGACGAGCTCACAGAAGGACAACTGGTTTTTCCTGGCTAGAACCTCGGCTTCCTCGCTGCACAGAGCCGCCACCTGCGGGATGAAGGAGTTCTGGAGGAACTCATGTACGGAGAGCAGGCACTGCGCCATCCCAGGCCTGAACACCGGGGCCTCCTTCCCCTCACACACAAACACTAATAACACCGATCAAGGGCCCGTCGTCCCACCGCACAGCATATCAATGCGCCTCGGTCCAGCCGCCCTGTGCAAAAGGGCTGCGTCGTTGTCGGTCTCCGGAGCAGCGCAGCTTCCCCCGACCTGACGCACTCCGCCTGCTCCCCGTCAGCCGGTTCCAAACTGTCACGTGACTTCCGTGCCTGTCACCAGGGCTGGCAAAGGCGCGTTCACAGGCTCGCTCCCTCAGAGGGAGGCTCCACAGCGACGTGATGTCAGGGACTACGCGGCCGCTCGTTGCGTCACGCTATTGCGATATGTGGCCAGGATGAGAAGACTTGGCGATGCCAGCACCTCACTGGCTGTGATACCCAGCAGATAGTCTCTATGCCATTGTGTAAATTAAAGTCACAGTGGTTACAGATGCAGTGGTAGTGGTTCAGTAGTCTCTATAAACAGATTGATGGTTCCTATATTCTGGAAATAATATATATATATATATATATATATATATATCCTAGGCCAGAATGGGCTTTTATGCACTAGGCTCTGTGATGAGATTGCTCTGTCTATCTATCTCCCCCCTCTCTCTCTACCCTATGTC
>WWET01000891.1:101939-119611 GCA_011038615.1 Limnodynastes dumerilii | reverse complement strand
GTAACCATTTTTTTTAACGTTTATAATTTTTTTTTTTTTTGTTTTTTTTAAACATTAGATTTTTATTGAAAGATTTCAAAGTAAACATACAAGATTGCAATACAAAGGCTGTTTACAATGGAAAAAGGAACCATAGTAGCTGAGAACATAGCCATGTTACGAAACAGAAATCTCTCTACATTTTTGGTTAATTACAAAGAACAAAGAAAGGGGAGGGGAGGGAAAGGACAGGGGGAGAGGGGGGGAGAGGTCAGCTGGAAGAGGGAAGAAATTTGCGAGTACACACATATTAAACAGGTATTTAGTCAGAGGTGAACACTAAGCACTAAATAGCAGCGAATATGCTAAGTATGAGAAATAACACCAGAAACGACTAATAATAATATGGATAAGTATAGCAGGTGATGGCTGGAAAGGACTTAATTAGGTAGGCGGGGAGAGAGATATCGGTGCATCTGGGTGCTCCGGAGACTCACATTCAGCCAGGGTGTCATCTATAGCGGAGACTGGGTTATGTGCTATATACTCTACAATGGGGATTGAATTGATATCTCCCACTCCTCACGGAGGGGATAGATATCAGCGCCTGTGTTCCAGGGAAGCATACTGGATACACATTCTGCAATCTTTATACCCATGGGGTATGAATGAATGTGTTAATCTGGATTTTTAAAAAATAACAGGGGTCTTCTTTATTTCTCATATTCTCTTTTCTTTTTCCTTTATTTATGGGTTCATAATCACAATATATCTGGGGTCTATACAGATTCTAGACCAACAATCTATGTATTCATTATTAAAAAAAAAATAAAAAAAATGTATTACTTATTATTATTATTATTATTCTTTATTAACATATATTATATTTTTTTATTTAATTTTTTTCATATACTCATATAATGATTGTCTCTTAAACTATGGTATATGTATGGTTTAATGTAAATCTATAATACAACTTTGAATGTTGAATGTGGTAAACGGTTGCCAATGGCAATTACCTGCTGAGTATTCCAATGTTTCAACAAAGGGAATTGAATTACTTGTTCTCTAATGGGATTTTCTTGTTCTTGCATATTTTGCACATTGTATATAGTTTATTGCTTATTGTTTATTGTAATGTATCTTCTTGTAAAAATCAACTTTTGCTACATTGCTGCTATTATGTAACAAAACTTGTAACGTGCGAGTCTCGACAGGCTTTAATTTTAATGTACACAGGTGCAACTAATTTGTTAATTACATGCAGGGCATAAAAGCAGACACGGTGCTAGTCACTGTTAAGCCTTCTGATGAAAACCGTTGGATTAACGGAGAAACGCATCAAGGAAGCAGCCTTTTTGTCTCATATACCCTTGGTACTATTCTCGTTTCCACATAGTGGACTCACCCTGTTGGACTCATAGCCATCATACAGCTACGGCACGTGTGAGAATATAGAGCCTCATACCATCAGCCGGCGGCTCACTCTGCCGATTCAAAGACCAGAACACGTGGTGTCCTGCCTACGCCAGTATACACCGATTCGGGTATTGAGGGAGCCGGAGCTTCTAGCCGCGGCTCCACAGTGAGCTGGTTGGTCCTTGTCCTTTGCTTTAGGACGCGTCCTCTGGCCGCTGCATGTGGGAGACACGCCAACATCACCTACTTGGTTGTGACGGATCTGTGAGCTTCATTACATCTCTCTGGCCGTGGCTGGCGCGTGAGTTACCCATTCTCCCTATACCACTCTGGAACCCGTTGTTGGATTTATTTGTGGGTCACACCTGAGCTCTACCCCTAATTGTTATTCTGGTTACCCTCAATTGGTGCCCTCAATTTGATACAGGACTCTGTTGGGTCCATCCGTGGGATACACCTGAGTTCTCCCCATATTACTACTCGTCAATTTCAAATTGGTGCCCATAACCTGATACAGGACTTTGGATCACTCAAACACCATATATTTATATTTAGGATCCAGCTATTCTGGGATTTGGACTTGTGGCATTAATATCTTTCAATCCTCTGCACACCACAGAACTTTTATTCATGATAGTAATACATTTCACAAAGTGATTTAATTAAGGGTATTTTGAGTACTTATTTCTAAACTACCATAATAGGCTGCATTTTATCTTGCATGATTTTATATATTTGTGGTTAATAAATATTTATTCTATTACCTGTCGAGACTCCATAGTGGTTTAATATCCTAGCGCTTCCTATTTTTTATTTCAATTTGCTATATACTCCGCCCACAAGAACCACTTAAATAACGGGGAGGAGGCAGTAGCCGAATAGGGAACATCAATTGTTTCCATCGTATAGTTAGAGTTTTTTCTCGCCATAACCTTAGATATTGAAGGGGAAGGGGTGATCTCCACGCTTGCCTGATCGCCGCTTTGGCTGTCAGTAACAGGTGGCCCAGGACATACCATCTGTCTTTGGGGATGGAAGGAGGGTAGAGGTGCAATAAAGATGTTTCTGGGGTAAGTGCCACAGGTAAATTGCAAACAGCTGAAGCTAGATGGGAGACCTGGAGCCAGAATGGTTTGATACGAGGGCAAGACCAAAAAATATGGAAGAGGTCCCCCACTTCCCCACATCCCCTCCAACACCTGTTAGACTGGGAGGGCCAAATAGAGTGTAATTTCTTAGGGGTAAAGTACGCCTGATGGAGAAGTTTAAGTTGTCTCTCAGTATGATCAATGCACCTGAAGAATTTAAAGGGCGTTAAGTAAATTAGGTCCCATTGGGCCGGAGACAACTCTATTTGCAAGTCGCGTTCCCAGGTTAGCTGGGATTTGAGCTTTGATTCTGTTTGCTCTGGAGCTAGAGTGGAGTACCAGAAAGTGATCATTTTACGCGATGAGGTGGGCGACAGACGCGATAGAAATGGTTCCGGGATTGGGGAGATATGAGGGCCTCTTCTTCCTAATGTATGACACCAATGCGCTAGCTGGGTATATCTAAGGAAGCGAGGGAGAACTCGGATTGCAATTGGGCAAACGGGCGTAGGGAACCCCCCAAGGATATTTGGTTCAGCGATACTATGCCTTTGGCAATCCAGGAGTTGAGGTGATGTGTTGGTCAATTTTGGAGATTGCCGAGAGGGAGATGTTGCTGGAGGGCAGGGGGAAGAAACGATTGGCAACAACGCATCTATCCCAGATTTTAATTGTGTGGCGTATGCTCAAGAGATGGGCTTTACCCGGTGGTCTTAGGGGAGGAGGAGTCCAAAGAAAATCAACCGTGGGGAAGTGTGAGGGGATATTCTTTTCAAGGTCTACCCAAGGTTTCCTCCCTTCTGTTAGGGTCCAATCGCGAGCTTGGGCTAGAACACATGCTTCCTGATATCTTGGGAGATCCGGATATTCCACTCCCCCAGAGGATTTGGATTTGATTAAGGAAGGCTAATCTGGATTTGGATTGGATTAAGGAAGAGTAGGCTAATCTGGGGGGTCTTCTACGCCAAACATATGCTGACATAATGGAACGTAATTTGTTAAGGTAAGGAGTTGGAACAATATATGGGATAGTGCGAAAATAGTATATAATTTTTGGTAAGACCGTCATTTTATACGCTGCCACCCTGCCCATCCAGGACATCTCATAGCTTATCCATCCCTCTGTCAATCTCCGAACTTGAGCGATCAAGGGAGTATAGTTTGTTTCGAATATCTGCCCGATAGAAGCTGGAATATGGATGCCAAGGTAGGATAGGGATGTAGATTTCCAGGAGTAAGGGTATCGGGAGTGGAGCAGGTGTAGTGCAGCATCAGGAATATTAATTGGTAGGGCCTCAGTCTTGGTCGTGTTAAGTTTGTATAGCGAAGCCTCACTAAATAGTTTTAGTATGGTGCCAAGAATGGGGAGGGTCTCTAATGGGTTGGAGATAAATAGGAGGAATAAACAAATCTTATGGACTTGGTGCGCAAACGAAAGGCCAGTGAATCGGGGGTGTAAACGAATTTTAGAGGCTAGTGGCTCCATGGCTAGCGCAAAGATTAATGGGGACATAGGGCACCCCCGCCTCGTACCATTAGATATTGTAAAGTGTTTAGAGAGGAAGCCATTGCAGAATGTGCGTGCGTTGGGAGAAAAATATAGGGCTAAGATGGAGTGTAAAAAGGCTCCCCGGAAGGCAAAACGGAGGAGGACCTCCTTGAGGAAGCCCCAGTGAAGGCGATCAAATGCCTTCTCCGCGTCCAAGGACAGGAGAAGGCCACTATCACCAGAGGCTGAGAGCAGGTCAACCACATCCAACACCCTTCTAGTGGCGTCTGAGGCCTGTCGATTGGGAATGAAGCCCACCTGGTCCGGATGCACCAACTTCGGGAGGAGTGGGGAAAGGCGGTTTGCTAGCAGTTTGGCAAAAATTTTCAGGTCTGTGTTTAACAAAGCTATCGGGCGACAGTTTTGGCATTTAGAGGGATCTTTACCCGGCTTGGGGATAGTAATTATCCTGGATTCTAGCATCTCAGGGGGAAATGAACCGCCATCTTGAATTGAATTATATAAGTTTACCAATACGGGAGCTAAGTAATCCACAAACTGAATAAAAAACTCGTTAGTATATCCATCCGGGCCAGGCGACTTTCCCAAGGGCAGGGCTTTAATCGTCTGAACCACCTCCGAGGTTGAAAACGGGGCGTTTAAAGACAAGATATCCTCCTCCGAAAGGCTGGGGAAGGGTAGACCTTNGTGACACGTGTTTGGGTCATCAACAAGATTATATAACTTGGCATAGTAGGTTGCGAAATGTTCGGCTATAGCAGCCGGATTCAATATCTGGGATCCCTGGTCTGTCACTATACCTTTAATTACAGTTTGGGCCTGTTGGGCTCTCAATTTACGGGCTAGGAGTTTCCCCCCTCTATTGCCCGAGGTATAATATTTTTGCCTAAGCCTAGTAAGGGCGAGCCGTGACTTGGTTTGCTGTCAGCCAAGCAGCGCCGCGCGGGCAGAATCTAGTTGCGCCTTGAGAGCTATTGTAGGGGATTGCTTATGTAGAGCGGCATGAGCTTTTGAGCTTGAGCCCCGCGCCAATTTGTATAAGGGTGCCACGCAACACTGCCTTTAAGGCACACCAGTGTGTGTGTAAGGAGAAACATCGGCAACTGAATTAAGGGAGAGGTAGTCTGAAAGGGAGATCTTTAGTTCAAGACGGACCGAGAGGTCGGCAATGCAATAACCAGGGAGACACCAGGGACGGTTTATATGGGTTTTAGGACACAAGAAGCAGGTCCATGCAACTGGGGCATGGTCTGACCACACCTTAGGCAGGATCTTAGCAGACACCGAATGCTGGAGAAGCCACTTATCAGTCACAATCAGGTCTACGCGGAAATAGGTACCATGGGGAGAGGAAAAAAAGGTGTAATCCTTTGTTGTGGGGTGGAGGACTTGCCACACATCGTACATACCAAATTCGAGCGGGAGCGGGCTAAGTGGCCAATTAGGATAAGAGGGTCTAGGAGAGGAGGGGTCAGGGAGTTTGGATTTGTCTATTTTAGGGTCAGGTGGTAAATTAAAATCGCCTAGTATCACTAACAATCCCCTTCTATGATCCTGGATCAACTCAAGTACCGAGCGTAAAAACGAGAGTTGGTGCGTATTAGGAGCATAAAGAGAAACAATAGTGAACCAAGTCTCATGTAGTTTACCCACCAGAATTAAATTTCTTCCATTCTTATCCTCGACAAGAGAGGAGAGTTCAAACTGGAGAGATGACTTCAGGAGGATGGCAACTCCACACTTTTTAAAAGGGCCATTCGCCAAGTAGCATTTAGGATATGTACGGTTACAAAAAGCAGGAGAAGTGGGTCTCTTGAAGGGCCACTATATCCGCGTTGTAGGATTTAAAAGAGTCTAGTGCCATGCGTCAATTCAGGGGAGAGTTCAAACCTTTCGCATTCAGAGTTATAAAGTTAATCATTAGGACGTAAGAAAAGAGAGCTGCAGGGGGTGCAAAGTGGAGGGAACAAAAACATTACAAGTTCAATCAATTCAGCAAAACCAGCGCTTAGTGGAAAGAGTATCGCAAACGCAACAAGGTAGGAAGGGATAGGGAAGGAGAAACCAAAAAAGTCCAGTATATCGGACTTAAGGCAATGCCGCATAGGGCCGTGCGGCAAAACAAAAAGGTGGGGGGCGGCCAGGTGGTCGCATCCCCAGGGCTGCATCACACAAAACAATATCTACAGTTGGAATAAATTATGAAGAAACATAAAGCTGACGTGGATCATGGCCACGCTACGCAACATCTAGTGGTTGGGTCTGCTATAGGAGCTAACCAACAACATACATAGGTCATAAAACTATGAGGTATAAGCAAACCATGGGAGACAGAACAGTAGACGTTAACAAAGCAACACATTCAAACCGAAAGCATTACTATAGTAAAACAATCAGCAAAAAATCAGCTAATCTGCGTAATGAAACTAAGAGTCCATTATCTATTAACACTAGTAGCGCGAATCTACTTAGCATAGTAGTGTGAAGAGGGTAACTCTCACCCGGCTCCTAAGATTTAGCAGAGCCTTCCCGGATCCATTCCGCAGGGACTGGAGAAGGACGACGAGGGGCTGGTAGTTGTACAGGAAAGTACCAGGAGGCCAACAAAGCGACACCAGACTCAACTGACGAAATGGAGTGTATCTCCCCAGAGTGGCGGACCAGTAGTTTGGTCGGGTAGCCCCATCTATATTGGATACCTTGGGAGCGGAGAGCCAGGGTAATTTGGCGAAGTTCCCAACGTTGCATTAAGGTCACAGCTGACAGGTCTGGGAAAATCTGAAGGTTGTCGAGAGGGTCGGCGCCTTCCACGTTCCGTGCCGCTCGGAGGAGGTTATCCTTAATATGGAAAAAATGAATTTGCATAAGCGTGTCTCTAGGTTGAGATGGCGGCGCCAAGCGGGACTTAGGGAGCCGATGAATGCGGTCTATGAGAAGATCGCTCACCGAGGCGGAAGGTAACAGCTTTTGAAAGAGAGCTGTAGCATAGCTAGAGAGCTCATTAGGAGGAATAGACTCAGGAATGCTGCGGATTTTGATGTTGTTGCGGCGCGCTCTGTCTTCCAGGTCGGTGATTTTACTTTTAAGCGCATTTACTTCCTTCTGCAGGGAGTCGTGAGTGTCTATCAAGCCATTATGCGATTGTACCAGCTCGCCCATCTTATTTTCTAGGTGGTCCGTACGGTCTCCAATCTCAGCAATGTCGGATCTCAGTTTTTGAAGAGTAGATTTAAGGTCGTGGGTGATGTCAGCCCGAAGTGCTGAGAGCATCTGGTGCATGGACTTAACGGTTAACGGGGCGTCAGAGTCAGGGTTGAACCCAAGGTCAGCGACCGAACTCAGTTGGGAGGCAGCTTGATCCGAGTGAGGCAGAGTCGCCGGCACTGTAGGCAATTCTTTAGGTTTAGCTTGAGTTGGAGGTGAGCGAACAGGAAATTTAACAGGTGGTTGAAGAGGGCTGGGTTTAGTTTTCCTGGAAGGCATTATTGCAGGAATCCAGATAAGGAGGTGTAGATATACCAAAGAGATAGAACACTCAGATCTGGTTAAGCAGTTGAGACGTAGGGTAGGCCAGCGCGGCTTTAGTAGGTCATATTAGATATTATGCAGCCCAGGGGAGGAGTAGGAATTTCACATGGTAAGCTTAAGCACAGGCAATGTAGGAGAGATAGTATAAAAGCGGGTAGCCAACTGTGTATGTGAGCAGTAACCTGGGCTCAAGGAAATTGCAGGCGTCAGGGGAGGAGGGAGGTCTCAGAGCATAGACAAGGTGGAGATGGTCCCCAATATGGTAGTCCAAGATGGTGACTGTAAAAGTATCGCTCCCAGATTCCTGACAAGGCAGCAGAGGTACAAGGGGTGTCGGCCTCTCCTTAGCGTGGTATATGTAGAGGGGTACCCCACCAGGGCCGTGCAGGTGGGGGGATCTTCCGCCCCCTCAATCTGATAATGGTGGGTTGGCAGCTGTCAACAAGACCACTTAACGCTTTGTGGTCAGGGTCTGTAGTGTGGGTCTCCGCTCACCGGGGTCTCTCTGAAGCACCTCCAAAGGTAACCTGTTATGACTCAGGTAGCTAGAGGTCACAGGTGACAGGGCCTGGGTCCAGGGTTTCTCTGCAGGGGGAGATTGCAAGGGCCCAACTTATCAGGTCTGTCCAAGGGTAGAGGCTGGGCTGTGGGAGGTAATCTCACCTCTTCACCTCTCCTCTCAAAGCACTGCAGCCAGAGTCCAGCAGTCTCTCGGGGCCGCACCAGCAGGTGTCCAGGCGTCCCTCGCATCCGCACGCAGAGGAGCGGGCACCGAGTGTAGAGCCGCCGCCGTCCAGTATTCGGAGCTCTCCCTCCTGGAAGGGGGAAGGAGGAGTGGCAGAAGACGCGCCTAGGCCGCCGCGGAGCAAGGCCGCAGACACGGGGTCCGCTCCAGGACTGCTCCCGGCCTGCGGGACGGTGGTCACACACGCCAGGGGATAAAGGTAGGCACCGAGTGGGGTCTGGAGCAGCAAGGGTCCGGGTGAATAGGGCAAAAACCGGGTATAAGCGGCGGTAAGGCCCGGAGCTCCTGAGTCGCACGTCTTGTCTCCAGCGCGGCAGGACACGCCCCCTTGTTTATTTATTTACATTTTAATGATAAAAACATTCAATATTATTATTATTGTCATGAACAATAATTTCATGTCAGAATCAGAATCAGTTTGATTCACCAAGAAGTTTTGAGGGAAAAGAAAAACAGTTTATTAAAGATAAACCAAAAAATTAGATATACAAGCATAGAATGCATGAAAATAACACACAAGGAATAAAGCAGTGGCAGGTACAGATGCAGTTAAACAAGACACAGATTACTAGAAGAAATCAACAGGTAAAAATAACAGACAGACAGAAACAGAGCAGAAGTGGAAATAACAGCAGGCGTAAACATGACTAAACAGAGATAAACAAAGGAGCAAACATAGACAACAAGAAATGAACCAACAGGTACAAGATCAAGAGAATACAAAACCTAGACCTACACAGACCGAAGACAATTAATGATCCAGCAAGGAGTGCTGGATCATGCATGGTATAAATAGCCAGGTGTCAGGTGTGATCTATTATGGATGATGACCAGACACCTGACACTAGACCCAGGGTTGAGCACAGCAGCACCTATGGTGAAAGAGCAGAATGCAGTCCAGACAGAGAACACGAGTGGCCTCTACTGGTGAGTCCTAATAATTATTATTTATTTTATTAATATACACACATTTTCTGTATTCCTTGGTCTTCCTATACATACCTACATCTAAGGCGATATATAGATTATCAGTGTGGATTGTTAAAATCTGCACCAATACTTTGTACATACAGCGATCAGCTCTAATGAATGCGGGCCGGCGATCAGGGGGGCAATGCTAATGATCGCTATGGTTTCCATGGCGATCATTGCATTGTAAATGGCGATACCTTTGTTTTCAGAAGATAAAGACCGTTTTCAGGGGAAAACGCTGTTTATCTCATGGAAATGAAGGCATCACAATTTTATTAATGCAGTCTATAGAAATGAGTTTAGCCATGTCTCAACCAGAAAGGTAGGTATTTTCAGGACTGACTAGACAAATAAATATAAATTTATGTTCACATAGCACTGATACTAGTATTCAAGAACTTGTTCATATTATTGGTAGTAGACAGTGATGTTCATTACAAGTGTCTGCCCCTTTCTTTAGTAAAAATACCCTTTGTTCATTCTCGGTATTTGTCCTTGTCTTTTTAGTGCACCATAGACTACATGGCTACAAGGTCTCTTTATCTGGATGTCAAACTTGTTAAGTTCAAGGCAAGGAGATATTAGTAAATCCTAAACTATTTCTCATAAAGCATAAGCATTGAATTTTGAGTGAACTGGAAAACTTGCTACTATCTATCTAAAGTTGTGACATTTAAAAAAAAAATCATACTGTACAATAGATATAGCTCATAATACATTTGTCCGTTAATTAGTTTAATATCCAACTGGTAAAAAGGACGTTTAAGGCCCTGATTCAGAGTTTTAGTGGATGCGCAATGCGGATCCGCTAAAACATACTATGCAGAAGTGCGTGTTTCTTTAGTTTGAATTGGCCGTAGTAAAATCGAACTTGAAAAAAATAAAAAAGCAGTCAGAGGCATTAATTGCTCCAACCGCAGGCATGTGAAACTGTCATTAGCACCAGTTTTTTTCAACTGTGTTTTTTTGTTTTTTTTTTACTAAATAACATTTTTTGCAGCTCCACCAAGCTGCTCCTTACGCTTACACCATCCCAGGAATGGTGTAAGCGTGTAGCTTGTTAAACAGCCACTGGACAGCGCTGCACGCAATATTTAAATGAGAAAAACGCCCCTTTTCTCATTTAAATATGGTTGAACTCCCAGTTCCACAGGCACAGTGCTGTCGGATGCGATCACAGACGGATGGGTACATCATTCTTTGTGCGCTTCCGATCTTGGCATGTGCAGTGCTCATTTTTGCTGCACTTCCATCTGAAAAAAAGACGGAAGCGCAGCTCTGAATCAGGGCCTAGGTGTCACTGTGATACAGCAATCGGCATCTGCTTTCAAATGCTAAGGAAGCAGCAGTGGAACAAAGACAGCAAGCATCTTAATCAATATATGTTAGGTCCATGATTGTAGTAGACCTTACTCAACTTGAAGCATGCTGTGTAAGTGAAGACAATGTATGGTAATAGTACCAGGTACCTGTTCAATGAATGGACTAGAACACTTTGGAGTTGATCCAGAGCTGTAAAAATTTACAGCGTGCGTGCCCAGAATGGAAGCAAGCAGAGAAAGATGGGTGCACTGCTGGCCATCCACCTGTGTCTCTATCCGTACACTCCGTGCTGGTGGAATAGGGATATTCCAATGAGAAATTCTTACACCATGTCAGAGGATGGTGTAAATCATAGGCTCAGGTCATTTTCAATTGGGAAATGGGCATATGTGTTTAAAAAAAAGTGATATTAACTATGTATAATGCATTTAATTTTTTATATGTCACAATAACAGTGGAATGCCACAACTATGTGTAACGGGTGGTATTTTGGTGCCCTGGAATATAAACAGTCCCAGGCCCACCCCCACCACAGAAGTTCCTACCAGTTTCTGAAGAACCGCTGGAGGAGACGCACTGTTCCTCTCCCAGTCCCAGGCGTGACGTTCCCTAATGCTGCAAAAGAAAAATCACAATTAGTAAACGAATCAACACCCACGGGAGAGGACGGGGAAAGTTATGCCATGGGCGAGGTATTTGTCATTACTGGCTAAGGCCTGTGACACCTCTCTTTACCAGTACCTGGCAAGCGGGACGGAACGTTTCCCACACCTGCTGGTTCCGTCTCCGCACCCATGAAAGGAGGATGAAACACCATGCCAAACACAGGGAGAGATACTTACCACCTACTCTTGTCACCTTGCCAGATGAATCTATCTGCTCACCTGCAAGAGAACTCTTACCTCCAAAGTACCACTCCCCGTCTCCAGCCTGGTGATCTCCTAACACTGCCCTAGCCAGGGTCTGGTGCCCTCTATCTGGAGCTTAGCACTCCCTGAGGAGGATTAGCGCCCAATACTAACCAAATTAGGCCTAACGCCTGTACCTAACAGGACCTAGCGCCCTCTAACCAACCTAAGGTCTAGCACCCGCTAAACAAGGAAAGGCCTACTGCCCTAAACTAACCCAGGATCTAGGGGGTATGTTTATAAACGATTTCAATTCAAATCGTCTTGCCGCGATTTTATTGCGATTTGCAGTGTGAATTCGCCGAATTCACTTAACTGCAAGTTTTTAGCGATTTTTTTAAACACCCATGAGTTGCGTCAATTTTGCAAGACGGAAATCCATGATTTGTCCTTGAAAAATTTGTGGCAAAAAAACAAGTGCAGCATGCTTGAAAGCCTTAGCCATGCTGTGCTATGCTGATAGAACTACAAGGTTAAGCATTGCTTAGCCTAGTAGTAATATCAACGTCAGCATGGTAAGACTTCTAACCATGCTGCGCTGTGTGGTGTGTGTAACAAAAAAAAAACAGTCTGCAGAAAACATACAGTTATACAATACTAAAAGTGTCTATGTGAAATAAGAGGCCGAGGAGCGGAACCGAACACCGGGGATGACACTTCTATCAACTGGAGGACAGTCTCCAAGCAACTTGAGAAGATTCTACTCATCAAGCATGCGCCCTCCAGATGTTACGCTAGGATTACTATAGTAATCCTAGCATTTAAACAATCGGACGAGAGGAAGCATGTAAAGTGTACAGTGTGGGAGGGGGCTCCCACACTGTAGCGGAGCAGCAGTCGTACGGACCGCTGATCCGCCCGTCGCAGTTAAGGCAGGCTTACGCTGCCATAAAGCCCACATGACAGAGGGGAGTGACAGGGGGTGTGCACTCCCCTCTGTCTCGCGTAATTTCAGACCTCCGCACGCACGGAAATCATGCGGGGGTCTGAATCCGGTCCAAAATTATTAATTTTTTACACCACACAGTACGTTGCAATACATTTTGTATAGGACATAGTGGCCACCAGAGGTATGTGCACACCTTAGGGGGAAATATTAGTCAGGGAAAATGTTTATTTCACATAGACACTTATAGTAGTGTATAACTGTATGTTTTCTGCAGACTGTTTTTTTTTTGTTACACACACCACACAGCGCAGCATGGTTAGAAGTCTTACCATGCTGACGTTGATATTACTACTAGGCTAAGCAATGCTTAACCTTGTAGTTCTATCAGCATAGCACAGCATGGCTAAGGCTTTCAAGCATGCTGCACTTGTTTTTTTGCCACAAATTTTTCAAGGACAAATCATGGATTTCCGTCTTGCAAAATTGACGCAACTCACGGGTGTTTAAAAAAATCGCTAAAAACTTGCAGTTAAGTGAATTCGGTGAATTCACACTGCAAATCGCAATAAAATCGCGGCAAGACGATTTGAATTGAAATCGCGGGGAAAATTCGCCCTTTATAAACATACCCCCTAGATCCTGGGTTAGTTTAGGGCAGTAGGCCTTTCCTTGTTTAGCGGGTGCTAGACCTTAGGTTGGTTAGAGGGCGCTAGGTCCTGTTAGGTACAGGCGTTAGGCCTAATTTGGTTAGTATTGGGCGCTAATCCTCCTCAGGGAGTGCTAAGCTCCAGATAGAGGGCACCAGACCCTGGCTAGGGCAGTGTTAGGAGATCACCAGGCTGGAGACGGGGAGTGGTACTTTGGAGGTAAGAGTTCTCTTGCAGGTGAGCAGATAGATTCATCTGGCAAGGTGACAAGAGTAGGTGGTAAGTATCTCTCCCTGTGTTTGGCATGGTGTTTCATCCTCCTTTCACGGGTGCGGAGACGGAACCAGCAGGTGTGGGAAACGTTCCGTCCCGCTTGCCAGGTACTGGTAAAGAGAGGTGTCACAGGCCTTAGCCAGTAATGACAAATACCTCGCCCATGGCATAACTTTCCCCGTCCTCTCCCGTGGGTGTTGATTCGTTTACTAATTGTGATTTTTCTTTTGCAGCATTAGGGAACGTCACGCCTGGGACTGGGAGAGGAACAGTGCGTCTCCTCCAGCGGTTCTTCAGAAACTGGTAGGAACTTCTGTGGTGGGGGTGGGCCTGGGACTGTTTATATTCCAGGGCACCAAAATACCACCCGTTACACATAGTTGTGGCATTCCACTGTTATTGTGACATATAAAAAATTAAATGCATTATACATAGTTAATATCACTTTTTTTTAAACACATATGCCCATTTCCCAATTGAAAATGACCTGAGCCTATGATTTACACCATCCTCTGACATGGTGTAAGAATTTCTCATTGGAATATCCCTATTCCACCAGCACGGAGTGTACGGATAGAGACACAGGTGGATGGCCAGCAGTGCACCCATCTTTCTCTGCTTGCTTCCATTCTGGGCACGCACGCTGTAAATTTTTACAGCTCTGGATCAACTCAATTCTATTCTAATTCTACTGCACATATTAAAGTTTTAATATGACTTATATTTGATTAATTCCACCTAATTCACATATTTCCTCTGCTGCTTCTATTTTAAAGTTTTTTTTCCTAGAAGTAATGTGGTTATATATATATATATACCATTATTGATAATACAACAATTCCAATTCTACTGCACATATTAAAGTTTTAATATGACTTATATTTGATTAATTCCACCTAATTCACATATTTCCTCTGCTGCTTCTATTTTAAAGTTTTTTTTCCTAGACTTGCAGTAATGTGGCCAGTCATCTAAATTATCCAGATTGCATGTAAAAATGGAAGATATTTATGGCCTGCCAAATGACATGCATAAATTAAAGAAAGTCTATGACCCTGATCCAGAGCTGCGCTTTCGTCTTTTTTCAGACGGAAGCGCAGCAAAAATGAGCACTGCGCATGCCCAGATCGGGAGCGCGCACAGAAAGATGGGCACAATTGTTTTTCTTATTTAAATACTCCATGCAGTGCAGTCTGGTGGCTGCTTAACAAGCCCTACGCTTACACCATCCCTGCGTTGGTGTAAGCATAAGGAGCAGCTCACCGGAGCTTGAAAAAAAAAAAGTAATTAGTAAAAACCCCCTCAAATAAACACATTTGAAAAAACACATTAGTTTCGCTTGGAGAACCACAAGCGCCAGCATGCCCTGCCAGCCACGATCCGCTGCGCCATTTACATGTCCCCATCCCAAAAAAACACCTTATAGTGCCGTCCCAAAAAAAGTTTGGAAATATGGCCAAAAATACAGTAAAAAAATAATAAAAACATACTTACCTGCTCTGAAGGGGGTCCAGTCTTGCAAGCTTTTACTCTAGGGGGTGTCCTTTGCAAAAAAAAAAGCAGGACATCCCGGCGCTAATGACAGTTTCAGTGTCCTTGGGTCATATTTATACCCTTTGGACAGTGTCAGAATTCTCGATCTCACGAAAATTCAGAGCCAGATTTATCATGAGACTCAGAATTCTGACACTGTCCAAAGGGTATAAACATATTTAGCGTCACCAAACTTTTTGGTGACAGCACTATAAGGTTTTTTCTGGATGAGAACATGTAAATGGCGCAGCGGGCTGTGGATGGCAGGGCATGCTGGTGCTTGTGGTTCTCCGAGCGCCAGAATGCTCTGGCATCCATGGGCATGCTGGTGCTTGTAGTTCTACAAGCATCATCATGCCCTGTCGACCCGATATTATTTATTTATTTTACTGTGTGGCAGGGGGGTGGCGAGGGGAAGGGGTTATTTTTTTATTGTGTAAAAAAAAAACCCTGCGGTCGGAGCAATTAAAGCCCTGATTGCTATTTTTTATTTTTTAACAAGGTCGGCTTTTATGCAGCCAATTCAGAGGTGCATGTTTCTAAGGAAACATGCACCTCTAAATAGTACGATCAGCCCCTATGTCTGACCTATACTAAATGATAGTTACCATATTTTTGGTGGCTCAGAGATACAATATAGAAATGTAACCTCTTATTTCAACGTCTATATAGGAGTACCTTAAAGGCCAGTCTCAAAACTTCACCCTAATTACCTCAGAGATGATATATTAGTTTTGTCAGTCTTGTGGTCACAACTTTCTTTGGTAAAATAATTAGTCACATAATATAGAATAAAGAAAAAATGTCATCACCATCATTTTGCTACAATAAAAAGCTATTTCATGTTTGTATTATTTTAAATACCACAAATATTATGATGAAATTGTCAGATTTATCCTGATCCAATTACAGTGTCCATTTCCAATTAAAGACACAACTCTGGAAACACATGTTCATTCACTACCTAAATCATGTTAGTGAGACCCAATTGCTAGTAATGATCACATAAGAAACAGGTGATATAAAACAGTGGGATGAACCAAACACACCTTTCTTTTTTCTCATGTTGAACAAACTGTGCTTTTGATGGCAGAATCAGCAACTATTTTGCCAGCATCTGGTGTAGATGATTTTAGCTGTCCAGTTTGCCAAGACATATTTAAAACTCCAGTGAGGACTCTAAACTGTCGCCATGTGTAAGTAGCTGCTCTCTTTCCATCCATTCTTTATCCAGTATGGAGTGGTTTATGATTTGTGTTGCTTTTGTGTATTTAAGATTTCACATGCAACATTTAAATATTTTTTTGAGGGGATCCATATTTAATGCCTTTACATTTCACACCCCCAAACTGGTATTAAACAAACCTGGGAATGTTTACATTGGGATAAGTTTTTATTACTTAATATGTTGATGGAGAAGATATTATAATATTTACCTGTTGTCTTTGCCATTTAGCGTCTAAGAGCAAACTTCTGTGCAAACCGTTTTGTTTCTTTTTACATTAGGGGCCAGATTTACTAAGCTGTGGGTTTGGAAAAGTGGAAATGTTGCCCATAGCAACCAATCAAATTCTAGCTCTCACTTTATTAATAGCAACCTATCAGCTTTTAGATCTCACTTTCTTTTTACATAGTAGAGAATGTCAGTTAAAATCTGATTTCTTACTTTGGGCACCCTATCCACTTTTCCAAACTCAGCTTAGTAAATCTGGCCCTAATTGTTTCTGGATTCCCGACATGGGGCTTACACTTACACCTTTTTTTTAGCGTGCTGGATTCAGAGCTGCGCTTCTGTCCATTTTTCAGATGGAAGTGTAACCAAAATGACCACTGTGCATGCTCACAATGGAAGCGAGCACCGAAAGACAGACACAAGGCCGCCCTTCCGACTGTGTCCGAAGCTACCTCTACTGCGCCTGTGGATTGGGAAATTCCACGATATTTAAATGAGAAAAGGGGTGTTTTTCTCCTTTTAAATATCCGCAATAGTGGTGACTCCATCATTAAAAAAATAATCATAAACACAGCAAAATAAATGTACAAAAAAAACAAACTTGTTTTACCAAAATAAAGGAATACATACTGTAGGACTAGCATTGGCGCCCGGATCTCTGGAAGCAGGACACAAGTGTTGTCATCTGTATTAGGGTATTTTTTATTTTGCAAAAACACACCCTTGGATTAAAAGCTTACGAGATTCATTCAGATAAACTAATCCGCTTTTTTTTGTGTGACATTAAGAGTTGCGTGTTTCTGCTGTAGCTACAGATCCGCTTTTCTAATGTTAACTGACACCCTCCCAAGCCTTATTTTCAGGGGTTGCTTAGCAAAAAAATCTACTAATGATTTCCCAACCTTTTGAAAGTGTTAAACGTCTGCTTGCAGGGAATACCTGTCCTTTACTAAAGGTTTACTCCTACAACAGTGGGGCTGATTCAGAGTTTGAGAGTAAGATCAAAACAGGTGCAAGTGTAGAGCTCAGCTAAACCATTTTGCAAGGTAATGGGAGCTAATTCATTTGAATTCTTTTGCATGCAGAAAAAATACTTGAATTTTGCGCACAGAACTCACATACTGTACTTTGTTTAATCTATAAAATGAGTTCAGAAACGTCACCTCCCAATTCAAATTTTGCTTTTAAATTGTACATGTTATCATAATATGGTATTTTCCTTATTGTATTTTACGCTTGTAAGTAGTGCTGTGTTTGTGAGAACTCTTGTAATATATTATTTTTAATAATAACACTATAGATGGTTTTGAACGTAATCCTGCAACAGTTTTTAATACTTTCCATTGTTTGTGTTCTGTGGTTCTGCTTGAGGTTTTAGGCTGCCATGTGCTCTTTCCAAAATTCC
>WWET01000891.1:85576-101883 GCA_011038615.1 Limnodynastes dumerilii | reverse complement strand
GAGAAATGTCCTGCGGACTGTTGCAGGTCTCCCCAGAGCCCCTCACACTGACTGAATATGATAAACTGGAAATCGTTTCAGATGTAAAATACAGAGACAGTGCAACATATCTACACAGTCTTCTGCATCATCTATATATGCTCAAAAGTAATACATGGTGCTCACAAAATTTGGGCTGTCACCCTAAGCAAAATAAATAAATAAATACACCTCACTTTCCTTCCTCTTCATCAATAAGTCATTCAATCCATAAAAAATATGTTTCTGACCCTATTTTGTGTCATCCATGCTCTGTTTCTCTGTGTGTTGTCACCTTGGTAGAGCCAGGTCCAGGAAGCCCGAGATGCATGAGCCTTGCATGGTTTTGATAATTCATTTTAAGGGACTATGTGGAGCTGCATACATAGTTCTGATGCTATGTATGTGAGTAAATTGTAATCTATTATTCATATGATATCTATTGCATAGTAATCCTGAAATACATTGTAGACTTCTAGGCAGAGGAGCGTTGAACAAATAACTTTTATACATATTTAGTCATTACTTGGTTTACATAGTTTATTGTGCACTGAATTTGTCTTTTTAGGTTCTGCAGAAAGTGTTTTTTGGCGGCTGTTAAAGTGAGTGGTGCACACTGTCCTCTGTGCCGTGGAGAACTGTGCAGATGGGAAAGATCAACGCCAATAAGAGCATTTGACATTGAGATGGATATGAAAAGCCGTTCGACAGGATGTATATACTGTGGGAAGCTAGTAAGACATGCAGGCCTTTACAATCAACCATCTAATTTAATTACGGTGTTTAAACTGTGTGTATATGTCAGGGTTGCCAGAGGGAAGCAATAGATTTCTACAAGGGGGCGGGACTTAATGATTTATCGTGTCATTAAGCCCTGCCCCCTGTCAATCACTCCTGTAATCTCTAGCGTTTCAGGGGATGAGTGGGGCTTGATGACATCATCAAGCCCCGCAGATCCCTAGTAACACTAGGGATTACAGTACTAATTTATGGCTAGTTGGGCTTGCAGGATCTTTGATGGCTCTCCCGCGAGAGTTGGCAGTCCGTGTGTATGTATGTATGTATGTCAATACCATTGGTATTTGTATCCACGTTTTAGCTGTATGCTGTCTGTTCAGATTAGATTTTTCTTTAATGTGCAGTTTCTTGGATGATCATGTATAAAAGTTTCCCTAGTTTTGTACTGTCACGTAACACCCCCACCACAATTTTCACACATTGTATTTCTCATGATCTGGGTGGTCCCATTTAATACGTGTAGTGGATGGTTGTATAAGTATTGGCCGAAGACAAGACCCTGATGTTCTTGAGGAAATCCCAAAAATCTATTAGGATATTGATTGATCTTAATAACTGTACAACATACTGTAGGAACATTTTCTTGGGAGAACATTGGGCTAAACTGATTTAGCAGGGTATTAAGTTTACATGTTCATAAACTAGAACTGAATGCTCTGGTTAGTAAACCTTTTGCTGTAAAGCAGTAAAATATGTCTTTATTTTAATGGTATAAGAAAAGTTCAGCAGCAATTGTCCAATCTTCAACTCTGGTATGCTACGTACACTGGGCCAGATGAGGGAGGGAAGGTAATCTGAGCTCTGTAATGCAGGCGGCATGGTTAAAACTTCCATGAATGTTGCTGACTTTATCTAAAATTGTCATTGGGAGTAACCCCTGTCATTTTTGGGTAATATTGTAATTGGGAGTAACTCCTGTCGTTTTTGGCTAATATTGTAATTGGGAGTAACTCCTGTCATTTTTGGGTAATATTGTAATTCGGAGTAACTCCTGTCGGTTTAGGTAATATTGTAATTGGGAGTAACCCCTGTCATTTTTAGGTAAAATTGTCCTACATGCGACTTCATTTCAAGTCCTGTAAAAACTATCAGGAGGAATTTGGAACTGCATCAAAAGATGAGCAGAGCGACACCTGCGTCACTAACCCGTAAGATTAAAGTCTGAGTTTGTGAATGTGGAGTGTAAATAGTGTCCTGGAAACTTGTATTATAGGTGATCTGATTTAAATGTAGTCTACAATTTGCATCCGCTATTTATAACTCTCGCCTGCAGCTTTCCCATGTATTGCAATCAAAGGATCTCTTAGGACCGTATTCATAGGTAATAACCACTGTGGACTTATGTACACTACATGTGGAAGTCCGCATGAAAACTGTACTGCGCATGTGCTTTACCATTATATCTGCAATGGAGCACAGCTGACCAATGATGGTGGGTCACAGTTCCCCCATGCTAGGAGATGCACATGGGGTGGGGCAGAGGCATGCCTTGTAGAGTAAGGGGTTGGAAGGGTTTCTTTGTGGGTTTCTTAAGGTAGGGTCCCTTCTGGTGGAGACATGATCTACGTGTAGGAGAGCAGAGGGGGTGTCTCTCCTACATGTGGTCTTTTAAATCACAAATTCTGTATGACTGCCTCCACAGCAGAGGCTACTGTACGGAATTAAAGGTAATTATGAATACGGTCCTTCATGTTTTAGACCACACATTTTCAAGATAGAGTTGTGGTCCATTTATAGACCATAAATTTCACTAATTGTGCTAATACAGGGCATGAACAATGCTGTCATAAGAAAAGAAAAGTTCCAGTATTTGGGTGCAACGTTTTAATCAAAGTTTAAATGAAATTGCCGTGCATGTAATTCATCTCTAGGCTTTAATGGATCTTATCTGTGCTATGGGCAGTTGAGATAATTTATTTGTAAATGTTATTTGATCTTTTGCAGTCTGGAGGCAAAATACAATTGTCCTCTGTGCCCACAGCAAAACTTAACCAGAGAAGCCTTGCTGGACCACTGTACCTTCATGCATTATTTTGACGCTATTCAAGTGGTAATCATTCTCTATGTCTAATATTGTTTTTCACCATCTTTTTATTTATTTTTTTAACATTGTTTTATTTTTATGGAATAAAATTTACAAACAGCTGACACATATATAGATCAGCAAATATATATCACAACAATAGTAAGACATCTGTACATTAAAGAATACATCAGTATAGAATCTGTATGTTTGAATTTTGAACACAGATCTATAAAGTATGCAAAGTGAGAAATGTAACTCACATGTGATCACTTATAGGAAATAAACAGTAAGAAACAGCAAACAAATCTAATAACTAACTGGGAAAAGGGGGGAGGGGTGGTTGGTAAGGAAATTATGGTCAACATAAGCAGTGTAGAACTACTGGTTGATTTCTTACACAGGTATTCATTTCCAAAGGAGGGGGGCAGATTGCTCAAATATTTTCAAAGAGGGAGTGTAAGAATGAATTTCTCCCCTCCTATCAATTTGACTTATTCTGACGTTAACAAGGCACTACTGTCCCGGATAAATGTACCAGGAAGTCATTTAAAAGATTTTCACTATCTTAAGCTGTCTTAAGGCTTAACTTTATTGGCTTTGTGATCCATCATATAATTATTACAGCAAGCGTCTCTTGTATCAGATAGAGGGCCCAATGAACAAAAAATTGAAACCTATACATTGGGCCGGATTCAGAGCTGTGCTTGCGTCTTTTTTTTTTTTTTTTTTTTTTTTTTTATTACTACTGCACATGTTTTTTTTTTTTTTTTTTTTTTTAGATTGAGGCGTAGCCAAAAAGAGCGCTGCGCATACGAAAAACAGGAGCAAGCGCAGAAAGAAGGGCGCAAGTGTGCCTATCCATCTGTGTTTACATCCGACAGCACTGCGCCTGTGGAACTGAGAGTTCCATGATACTTAATGAGAAAAAGGGTGTTTTTTTTTATTTAAATATTAGGTGTGGTGCAGTACAGTGCCTGCGCATTCACCTTAATGCTTACACAATACAAAATATTTACATTTATAACCCACCCACGCCGCTATATATAAAATAAATAAATCCAAATGTCACTACAGGGCATGCTGATGTTTGCAGTGCTACAAGCACAAGCATGCCCGTGGATGCCAGGGCATACATGCTGGCGCTTGGAGAACCACAGGTGCCAACATCCCTTGTCCTCCTGTCCCCAACACATGTAAATGCCCCCTTAATTCTTCTATTAAAAAAAATAGGGCTGACCCTCTACATTGCCTTAAAATGTACATAAAATACAGTAAAGGTTATAAAAATAAAAAATAAAATTTACCCCCTTGGATGGTATTCGATCCTGTAAACTTTTAATCCGTAAGGGGGGGGCAAATGATTGCTTATGCGATCCGTGGAGCACAGAACATGGTGCTCCGAAAGGTAAGCAACCCCACTCCCTAACCGTAAGTGTGTGTGTCGCCCCCCCCGGCGCTTCCAAGAATGAATGGGTGAGTATGCCGAGCGCATACTCATCCATTCATAAAAAAAATTCTAAAAGTGCTGTCATTCGAAATAGAGACAACTGAAAAGCAACTTTCGGCTGTCCTTGCTTCGGCTGACAGTATTCGGTACGGGGATTCGCTACAATATTTATACCTTGGGCAGCATGAGAAATGTATCCACGCTGCCCAAGATTATAAATATAACGTAATTTTTATTGTATTTAATATTTTAATGATTTATTTATTTTATATATAGTGGTTGGGGGTAGGATTAGTTTCTTTATTAAAAAAAAAAAAAACCTACTTTGAAATTTATGCCCCAGCCCATTGTATTTAGTATTCCACACTTTGTATATGTTTTTATTTTTTGTTAATTGAGTCCTCATGATTTGTGGTCTGATACGAGACACTAACTGTAAAGGCATTAGCTTATATAATATCATGCACCTTATAGAGTCAAACCTCAAACGTGCTTATCAAATAACATCTACTACTGGAAGGTGATATTTTTGTTTCTATGATCATTATCTCTCCTATGTATCCATCTCCCACAGGATTTATAGTTTGTGCATAATGAGAGGTTGTTTTGTCCCATCCGTTTTCTTTTTATGTTGCTCTTGTAGATATGTCCTATATGCTCCTCTATTCCCTGGGGGGATTCTAATCCAGTCACTGGTAATATTGTTGGACATCTTAATGCCAGACATCGATTTAACTATGAAGAGTTCATGGTAAATATGATTACAATCTAGACTTGTATTGTGTAATGGTTCTCTGCACATTCCACACTTGTTGACTTATGATTTTTGAGCATTATTAGAAGCATTATTAAACATGTCAGTGGGATTTTTTTATGGAGACATGCAGGAAAAAAAAGCTGTTTTCTCTTGCATTGTTTAGTAAATCTACTTCTCTACCACAGGACACATGGCTAAGACGCTTCCTTCTACACCTGTTTTAAAAATGATTGTGGAAGCGCTTTTGTAATTTATTTTACTTTCTTCCAGAATGTGAACCTTGATGAAGAAGCACAATTCAAAGCTGCAGTTGAGAAGTCCTATCAAACTTCACATGGACTACATGAATTGTTGCAATAAGAGTATTAAAAATAATCTGTATGTTTTAGTTTTTATAGTATAAATAAAATATATATAATTTTTTTACTTTGGTATAAATTATTTTAACTTGAGTTAACTAGGGCTCAGGCTGTGGCGGCTGGGGTTATGGCTTAAGCACCTGATTCAAACTTAAGAAGGAGCTTAAATTGAGAGGAAATTTACACCTGGGCAAAACCATGTTGATTTCAGGGGGAGTTAAGTTAATTGTATTCTTTGCACGCAGGGATATATCTTTGAATTGTTTACTGCACACAGATAGTGACCAGCTTTAGTATCACACTGTTATTTGGAGTTGGGATAGCAAACATCACCTCAACTCTAATACTGATTGCATCAGATAAAATGACTCCCCTGCAAACAACATGGTTTAGCCCAAGATTAACTTTCCTCTCAAATTTTAAGCGCCTTAAATCTGAATCAGGCCATAAGAAGGGAGGGTTACATATTGGACTGAAGAAATGGAAGTTGGACTTAGGGCTTCAGGATATGGAAGGTTAGGGTTAGGTTGCAAAGAACGGAGGGTTAGGGTTTGAAAGAAGGGTTTACCTTTCGAAGTACAAATCTTCGTGGCTATGGGAGCTGCCGCAGCACCGTGAACTAAAATGCAGTTTGCCAGCAATTGCCGTTAAACTGCCGTACAATGGTCTTTCAAAAAAGACCATCATATCGGCACACCACACCTGTGATTATCGCACTGTTGCCTAAGCATCGCTCCAGACAGCAGCTGCAGACACACATTGCCTGGTCTTCTGCAGTTCATAACTCTCTGCAGCAGTGCACCAGGTGATGTCTGTGTCCTCATGCACTAAGACACTGCTTTCTGATGAAGAGTCTGTTTGACGTTAAGTTTTAAGTTAGTTAACTGGGAGAGAGCTTTATTATAGGGTATATAGAATATATACTTAAGAAAGCTATTTTTTCCTCAGTTTTAATAGAATTATCCCCCCCCCATCCCTCTCATAATAAAGCTTGTTATTATTATTGCATTTCAATTCTCAACCTCTATAGGCATTTATATTTCCCCATAATAGTGTTTCTTTCTCCTATCCCTATTATGAGGGAAATAAGAATGCTTACAGTATGTTGACTATAGTGAATAAAACTATGGAAAATAAGCTTCATTATGGGACAAACAGAACCATATTATTGTTGCTAATTTAATAATAAAGCACTGTATTATGGGGCTTATATTCTATATACCTCATAATAAAGCCCTTTTATTCCTACTCCGTTATTATGAAATGATCCACGATATGGGCTTCCAGGGCCATGCTAAGGAAGCACTGAGCCCCTTACCCTACTCCAAACCTAGGATGGGACAAAATAACCAAATACAACCAACAATATTTTAAATGCTGAGTATTTTTTTTCATTGATATACACTCAATAATACATTATTTTTCAAGTCGCTAAGGTCCTGATTCAGATATAGACACAGAAGGGGACCCATTGACATGTAACATCGGTTCATGCACGTACCAGATAGTATCTGGTGAAAGTTCATCCGTACAGAACAAAGTTATGTGAAGTTCTGTGGTAGGAGCCGGTACTTCAGTTCCGCAAGCCCTGCCAGACAGGCGGGATAGGCATGTTAATGAGGGGCTGGGCACAGAAAGCAGCAGATCCACACGGATGCAGATCCGTGGGGAGAAGTTAAGGTAGGGTTTTGGACATGCAACTTTCCAGAACTCCTTTGGAAAGAGGGTGGTGATAGCGGTGTGCGTTCCCCTCTTCCTTGCTGCATAACAGATCTTTTAGCGGGTGGAAGGCAAGCACAGCTCATGTCTTCTGAAACACGGTTCTGCATGATGCTAGGTATGCTAGAGCTACTAACATAACACTAGTGTAACATCTGGGGGTGCGTCCTCCAGTCAAATCAGGCCACTTATGCACCTTGCATGCGTAATTAGCCTGACCTACAATGATGTTGCTTTATTTATAGGGAAAGCAAATAACATTATTCATTTTGCGCTGATAACATTGCCAAACAGTAGTTTTATGGCGCAATGGCTCAAGAGTGTGGCAATTGCATTTAATGTCAAATAGTGCAAAATCATGCACTTGGGACACAAAAACCCAAAAGCTCTGTGTATCCTTAATGGCACTCCAGTAGAAACTACTGAGGAGGAAAGGGATCTAGGAGTCATTATTTCCAGTGACTTAAAGGTAGCCAAGCAATGTAACAAAGCAATGAGAAAGGCAAGTCAGATGCTTGGTTGCATAGAGAGGAATTGGTAGCAGAAATAGAGGGGTAGTAATGCCCCTTTATAGATTGTTGGTACCTCACCTATACTGTGTTCAGTTCTTGAGGCCATATCTCCAGAAAGACATAAATACATTAGAGACTGTGCAAAGAAGAGCAACTAAAATGGTCCATGGCCTGTGTAACAAATCATACCAAGATAGGCTAGAGGAACTAAACATGTATAGCTTGGAGCAGGGAAGGGAGAGGGGGAGCTATGATGGCAGCTTTCAAATGTATCAAGGGTTGTGAACAACTAGAGGAGAGGGCATTTTTCTTTTCTTTTTTTTAAACTTTATTTATTACACACATTGCACAATAACATACATTGTCTTGGGTAATGTACAATTACAATATCGTTGTATACAACAAAATGCTTTCCTCTGTTCTTTGAGGAATTAGCTGAGTATTGAACATAGGTTCTATAGATAACAAAAGTATGTTAGACCTACCCAACAGAATAATATCCATGACATCAGTTGGAATATCATTACACCAGTCATAGCCCCCTCCTACCAAACAAGTCACAGCAACTGTATTACTTAAGCAATATAACAATCTTAGACCTGAGTACCCTGGTAGTGCTTTCCACCATCTGAGTTCATTCTCAGGTTTCATCAGCTAAAACAATAGGGGGGTCCCCCACAACCTCTCTAGTAAGATACCATTCTGTATGTTGTAAACAGTTACGGAGCTGTCTTTTAACTTGCACTGGGAGTGTGTCAATGTAGCCCTCCCAAACTTCAAAGAATCCCTCCACTTTACTGGTTTTATCAAGGACTGTCTCTATCCAGTCCATGCGGAAAATATATGCCAGCTTATCCAAAAATAATGAAAATGGAGGCGCTGATGTATCTAGCCATCTTTGCAGAATTGTTTTGCGCGCCGCAGCACTCACTGCCAGCAAAAGTTTACTCAATCCTAAAGGGAGTTTCTGATTTGGGGGTAAAATCCCCAGAGTTGCCCACTCTGCTGAAAGAGGAAGGTTATTAACCAAGCAGTGTTCAGAAAACCTCTTGATGCTCAACCAGAAGGGTTTCAGGACAGGGCAGTCCCATAGGCAGTGATGTAAGTCTGCACCCGGTTTCTGACAGCGTAAGCATTGATCAGATGGTAACAAACCCATTTTAAAACGTTTGCTAGGTGTGAGATAAGTTGCGTGAAACACATTAAAAAACAGCTCCGTGTACATACTAGAAGGCAGCAGCCTGCAAGAGCGTACAAGTGATTTCAACAAGTCAGAACCTGAGAGACTAGGAAACATTTTAATCCAATACATAAAACCAGATGAAGATTTACTGTGATCAATCGGTTCCCTTAAAAAGTTGTAATAGCATGAAACAGCTCCTGATTTTGACGGTCTAAGAAGTAAGAACCTATCCAGTTCATTATTCCACTCATCAGTACTAAAACTAGAAACCACCTGGTTGGTATAGTGAGCTGCTTGTAGAAATCCCATCTGCGTTAGATTTAAATCTCTATTATTGGAAGACATTTCCTCGAAGGTTAGCACTCTGCGCTCAGATGTTTTTAATAAATTACGAACTGAGGTTACACCCTTACTTGCCCAACGATCAAAGGGGAAAGAAGCCCTACCCAATTGGAACTGGGGATTGCCCACAAAAGGCAAGTGGATAGAATTGGTCCCGGAGAGCTTCCATTTTTTTCTCAATATCATCCAAAGCTTTTTAGTGTGCCAAAGCAGAGGATTATCTTTTACCTCTTGATCTATCAAATTATCTGGGGTATGTAGAAAAGCTATGAGGCTAACACCCCTCAAGAACCCCTCCTCCAAACCCACATCAGTGTAAATGTCTGACTTATGTATCCAGTCTTTAAGGTGCCTAAAGAGGGCTGCTTTGCAATAATTATCCACATCAGGAAGATTGAGACCCCCATTACTTCGATGTTGGATCATTTTTTTGAAGCTAATTTTGGAACGTTTATCTTGCCAAATGAACTTTCTAAACAAATAATTTATTTTCTTGACATCGGCCCTAGTGAGTAGATATGGAAGGACTTGAAGAGGGTATAAAAGTCTAGGAAAGGACACCAATTTAATCAAATTTGCTCTACCAGTGTAAGACAGGGGTAACCCCTTCCAACTTCCCAGCTCCTTTTCCATCAGGTCAATACTGGCTGTAATATTTAAACGGTAAATCTTTTCATTGTTTTTTGGTATTAGTATGCCTAAGTACTTAAAATGATCCGTAACCCAGGTAATTGGTATATTTCTCCCCCAACTCGGTATTGTAACCCCTGCTTTTAAATATAGGGCTTTGGACTTATCAAAATTGACTGTGAAGCCTGAGACTGTACCGAATAATTTAATCTTACGCAGCAGAGGGGCAAGAATATCTTTAGGATTGGATAAATAAATCAATATGTCGTCGGCAAATGCATAAAGTTTAATCTCTCTGTCCCCTATTTTAATCCCCTGAAATGGCTGCCAATCCTGAAGAGTTCTCAATAATGGATCTATTGCGATATCAAAAAGAAGGGGCGACAGGGGGCATCCTTGCCTGGTGCCTCTGTGCATATAAATTTTGTCACTTCTCAAGCCATTAATAATTAAGTGTGTAAACGGGGCAGTGTAAAAGTCACTAAGAAGGTTAAGATAATCTCCACCTATACCTCTTGCTAGCAAGACCCGAAACATGTGAGGCCACAAGACCGTGTCGAACGCCTTGTTAGTGTCAAGGCTCAACAAGGCATTGCTAGATGATGTTTTGAAATTGGATGCCACCACAGCAGCAATTGCTGAACGAATCCCCTTAACTGAGTGACGACCCCTGACGAATCCTAATTGATGGGATGTTACCAGGTGAGGCATTAATACTTGAAGTCTTTCTGCCATAATGGATGCTAACAATTTGAAATCTGTATTAAGCAGGGTGATTGGCCTGTATGACGATATTAATTGTGGGTCCCTGTCTGGTTTTGGGATTAGAACCGTATTAGCTTCGTTAAAATCCTTTAAGCTCTGGTGTCCTCTGTGAATTGATCTATAGAGATCTAGCAATACTGGAGAAACTTGTGATTGTAGGATTTTGTAATAGTCAGGAGGGAGACCATCAGGGCCAGGGGCTTTACCTAATTTAATTTTTTTAAAGGCTTTAGCAAGTTCCTCTTCACTAATATCCTTGTCTAGATAATCAATTTGATCCGCATCTAATTTTGGCAAACGGGCTTTAGCTATCAAATGGGCATGCATTGCAGAATCAAATGGTTGAGCGCTGTAGAGCTCTTTATAGTATTCACAAAAACTATTGATAATGGACTGAGAGTCATGCAGTAAAGGAGAGGTAGCGTTACTACGAATGGCTGTAATCGTATTCCTAGACTTTTTGGAACGCACTAAGGATGCCATCAGCTTCCCTGGCTTATTGCCCCACCTGTAAAATTTTTGAGTTTTAAAGTCTAAAGAACGTTGTGCGTGCATAGTCAAAAAATCTTCTAATATCTCTTGTTTGTTTATATTCCCTGATAGTGTCATCATTTGGGTTATCTACAAATCGCTGAAAGGACAAATTCACGTTATTTCTTAAAGATTGTACTTTGGCCTGCATTTCCTTCCTCTTTCTACCAATATATCCAATGATGTGTCCACGTAGAACCGCTTTAGAGGCACTCCAAAACAGGACTGTATCCTCAATATGTTCAACATTATCATCTACGTAATTAAACCATTTGCTGGTCAGAAATCGTCGGAACTCCTCAGAATTAGTTAGATGATAAGGAAAACGCCAATTGTAACCCACATTAGTGGGCCTAAAAAAACGCAGAACTACAGATATAGGAGCGTGGTCAGATATCTCTATAGTATGTATATCCGAGGAAACGCACTGGGTAACTAGAGAATCTGAGAGAAGGAAGAAATCAATACGGGACACCGAGCCATGAACCGCCGAATTAAAAGTGAAGGACCTGTCAGAGGGTCCACCAGAGCCAAAGAATTTTTTAATGTTTGCATCGATCTCCAACTACAGCCATCTCTCATTGCCATTGGAGGACTTCTATCCAATGAGAAGTCATCAACCATGTTGAAATCTCCCCCAAATATTATATACCCATTTGTTCTGCCAGACAGGAGTTGTAATAAAGAATTAAAAAAAGAGTGTGAGGACGAGTTCGGGGCATATATGTTAATTAATGTGTATTTTATTGACTGTATCGCAATGTCCGCTATTATGTACCGCCCCTCAGGATCAATTATAACCTCCCCTTTCACATAATTAAGATTTTTGCCGAAAATTATAGCCACTCCTCTAGATTTGTTGTGGAAAGTAGCGGAAATACATTCCCCAATCTATCTGTCCTTTAATCCTGACATTTCCCCAGTTTTCCAATGCGTCGGAGATTTCATTGGCTATGGTTAACAAAGACTCCTGTGAGAGCGGTGAGTTTGCATGGTTACTGGTTTCTGGATGAGATTCACCATCCGAGGACGGCGAGGGTGAGGAGGGGGGGAGGGTTTTATTGCCCGCACTTCTGTGTTTTCCCATTTTCGCCGGTGAAGCCTGTGGTGGTTTACACGATCTGGGTCTATCTAGAAATTTATCCATAACACTGGGGCAAGCAGGGAGTAATAAATGGCTGTGAGTCACAATTCAAAACACTACATTTAGCAGAACATGTAGGTCCCAATGTAGCTACCCCCAAGCATTAAAAGTTACATACTGATTATAGTGAAGACTATATGGTTACAAAATGCCAAGTAACATATACAGTCAGATAATAGCACGGTGTAAAGACAAATCACAAGGTTATTAGTAGCTTATAAATCAGATATCAGTAGTTACGGTGTGCTGGTACTGTAAAAAATAGTCCAAAGAAGGTTGGTCGCTCAGTAGTAGGATTGATGAGTCTTCCGTCTTTGCCTGGGGTATGTCCGCCCCGCCGCACCTGGATAAGGAAAAGAGGAAAAGGAGAAACAAGAGAAGAAAAGAGAGAGTAAAGAAAGAAGAAACAAAAGAGGAAAAGTATGAGAGTAGGGAGAAAAGAGAAGAAAACAAGGAGGATTTTCCACTCAGAAGAAGGTAGGTTCCCAGAGCCGTTGGATGGATGAGAAAGGTTCGCTGCACCAGGTGTAATCTCAATCAGATGTTAGCAATCCTGAGGAGAAAGAGCGTTGGGTCCAGGCCTAGTCCGCCACCACTCCCCACACTAGCGTGTAGCCTTTATGGTGTAGCGTGGAGCACGCCTCAAGTTCCAAAACGCTGGGATGCTGTAAAAGCTCTTCTATTGTGTGCGTTAAAAGCCTCCAAGTTTACAGTATTCGGCAGATCAGTTGTCACACAGCTGTAACTGAACTTCAGCCCTGTGGCTCTTTATATGGCATTCAACTGTCAACAGCAATATTGTGTTTTATAGGCAGTGAAGTGAATAGCAGGGTAATGACTCTTCTGGTTCAGCCACACCAAGTGCAGGTCCAAACTCGCCAAATCAGGTGTACCGCACCTCATCCAAATTCCAATTTTATCTCTGCAGGGCTTGATATAATGTATAAATGACTTATGAGCAGTAGAGTCCCTTATGAAATTATGTATCCTGCCTGGTCAGTGGGGCATCTAAGATGGCGTCTCAGCCTGGTACCGTTGGCAGGAAAGCCTCGCCTGGATTCAGTAAGGGGCCCCACGCAAGTCAGTTCGTCTAAACAAAGGGCACCCCCGCCAATTGTTGTGGTAAGTATGCACCCTGGAATGACTGTTAGTCCGCAGGTAAGTAGCTTATTCTTAGTAGTCAGACTAGTGCAACGTCCCACCTTTATCTTTTCTGTGCAGGAGTGCAGACACCAGCAGCTTTTAGTAACTTATTGTAGGTCTACAGTCTAGCAGAGCTATGCAGCACTTTACCTCTCTGGGGATGAAAAACAGGGTGTTCTTTGTGGGACCAGATGCTTCCTCGTACTGGTTTAGAAACAGCCAGCCAGGAGATTCACAAAATGGCCGTCGGTACCGCGTGGAAATCCTCCGGCACAGCCTCCCATGTAGCACACAGCGCTGGGTGCTAAGACAGCCAAAGCCTCCAAAATCTCTCCTCCGCACCCGCCGGCATCTGTGCCCTCCGACCTCCGCAGTCGTCTCCACTCCAGTCCACGCTCCGTGGGCCCGCGCCTAGGCCAGACTCCCGGGAAAGGTGTATCCCGCTACCCTGTTCCTACCAGACCAGGTAGGAGTGAGCTCCAAGTGCTCCGGACCCTGGCTGGGTAATTTTGGGGAGATTGTTCAGCCGTTTTCACACGGCTTTAAGTATTTGAACGGGGCTGCGAGACGGAGCACTGTTAAAACGCGGCCATTCTAGACGAGCTGCCCACCGGAAGTCGAGGGGGCATTTTTCAAAGGAAGAGGTATAACCGAACACAAGTGCATGAATATAAACTGGAGGGTAGTAGATTCAGAGGAAAAATTACTTCACTGAAGGGGTGATAGATAAATAGAATAGACTCCCATCTGAGGTGGTTGAGGCTAACACAGTAGAACAATTTAAATATGCTTGGGATAATATAAGGATATCCTAAATCTCAAACTAAATTGAGGGTAAATAGGGTCTAGGGTCATTATAGTTTTAAATAAACAACTGGGCAGACTGGATGGGCCATGTGGCTCTTATCACTTTCAATGTTTTTATGATCTGTTCCCCAAACACTAATCATACAGTCCCTTTTATTTACTAAATTAAACATTTTCATATGCCAACCATGGTTACCCTGGGATTATCAGTCATATTTGTCGCGTTGGAGGTCTTAGTGATCAGGGAGATCTCAGTAGTCAGACCTGTCTGTGACGTTTGTACAAGGGATTTTCTTTTATTTTCTGGCTGACTGGATTACAATATTAGAAGCCTGGAGCTGTATATGAAGGTCACGTTGGTAAGTATAAAGGAGTTTTTTGTTTGTTTTAATCTATTTATTTCATTATTTATTTACAATAATGGGCCGGGCATTACTGTTTTGAGGCTGAATCGGGCTTTGGTGTCAGGCATGCTGGCACATGGGGTTCCCTGACCGGGTGACGCATCTGTTTGCAGATTTTAAAGGCCTGACATGGACACGCTGCACATGCGCAGTGTTTTTCATGCCAGGGTTTGAGAAGAGAGCCACTACGCATGAGCCGAGACTTCATTCAGACATCAATTGAATGCAAGATCCTACAGTGTCAGCGATGATCTTACAGATGGACACAAGGCCATCCCACTCGACACCAATTTATTCTCAATGCTGCATCTAGACTCCTCTCTTTGTCGCACTTCTTTGTCTATCTCTTCATTGGCTTCCTGTTCATGTAAGAGTTTTCTTCAAACTTTCACCACCCCTTACATAGCTCTCTCCTCTACTGTTCCCTACTTCTCCTCTCATCTCCATCCATAATATGACACATGTCCCCCCTCCTCCCAAACCCTTTGCTCTGCTAACGACTGCCGCCTCACCTCCCACCTAACAACCTCCTTTCATCTTTCATTCCCACATTCCAAGATTTCTGTTGCACTGTCCCTCTCCACGGTAATGACCTACCGTAGCCTATTAGGCTATCCACCACCCTTCAAGCCTTCAAAGGCTCCTTCAAAGCCCATCTGTTCAGCCTACCTTTCCTCCACCTAACCTCTCCCTCCTTTCTTCCTATTGTGCCAACTGCTACATAACATTCCTTCCTTCCTACTCATCCACATGTCTCCTGTTAGTCCATGCCCTCCAGTTTTAGTGTGTTAGCTCTCATGAGCAGGGCACTCTAACCTCCTATCTTCTTCCCACCACTGCCCTCCTCCTCTCTAGATCTACTATCTATGCCCCTTCTCTAGTTTTACACTATGATTTTTGCTTTGTGCTACACTACCCTGACACCTCACTTATTACCCTGTATGCTCTAATTACTTTTTGTACTTTTATGTTAATTTGTATGCTGCATTTACTTTATTGTACCCTTTGTTTTATTCATGCATTCCACGTTTTCTCTGTATGGCACAGCGCATACCACGTGGCACCTTATAAATACATGTTAATAATAATAAAAGTGAGATAATTGTTGTACTTTGGCTCCATTTAAATCAATAATGTTCCTTGAACAGCTTCTTCTATAATTCTACTGAATTAGTGCAGCTTTGAACTGAATGACATTTGTGGTATGTTACAGAGTCCAAGTGACACTGTTGATTGGCAGCATGTTATTGGCGTTTCAAATGGCCCATATTGTGACCACACAACCCTAGAAAAAGAAAATGGCAACAGCTATTCAATACACAACAATACAACATTAGGATAAACTTGTACTCTTTTTCTATTATAATGGGAAATTATTTAAAGAAGATACATTTAGTTAGTATCTTCATGGACCAGATACGGAAAATCCTTGCATTTCTTTATCGTGTATGCATGCGCGTAAGTCTTCCGTCACAGACCTGAATCCTCAGGAGCCAGACTTGTGCGCTGGAAGCCTTTCCAACGACACAGTGGGACAGGGTAGGTTGCATACAGCGATTATGAAGGGAAGCTGGGTTAAGCCAATAAGTGTCATGCATATTTTTGACCCATCCTATGTGGGGATGGCTCAGACATGTTAAGGTAGGGTCCAGCTAATGGAATTTTGAGCAAATATGGGGATTGACTTTCTCTTGCCCGCATTGGAATTATGATACAGCAGGA